>ML257967.1:0-42666 GCA_005239495.1 Nicotiana undulata | reverse complement strand
ACCCGACCTTCCTGAGCTCCCCGACCTCCCCGAGGACATGACCTCACCCTGCCATTACAAACCACAATCTTTATACCTTCGAAAGTCTAAAAATGAAAAGGAGAAAAAACACCACACAGAACAACAAAGGGAGAAATAGTAACTACAAGCCCACTAGACTGAGTAGACTAGTACAAAATACTATGGCAGCAAAGTAATTAACACATGAGACAAAAAAATAGGAGGGGGGACGTACCAATTCCCGCGAATAGAACCTGGAACTCTCGACTTTGTATACTCTCGATGCTGCAGAAACCAACGTATAGCTGTGGAACCTTAGAGTTTATTTTGTTAAACAAAGATTGCGACCCAACAGTTCAGTGATGTAAATAAAGATAAGTTGAAAACTAATATCTTCCGGTGAGTTACTGAAATGAGCACCGAACGCAAAAACCTCCGTTTCTCAGCAAAATTGCACAAACGTCCAAACCCAGTAAAGAAATGATTTTTCAGATACTTGAGTTGAAATGGAAAGAAACACCAAACACGGTAAAGACCGATTGAGAATTGTTGAATCTCGTCCAGAAGAAAACTCAAATCCAAAGACTGAGTTGCAGAAAATTGATGGACTAAAGCAACGACGGAGTCAGAGAAATTTCCTCTTTTTCTTTGAAAAGAAAGAAATAAATGAAAATAAATGGAGCAATATCAATCTACAAAAGCCTGTGGATAGTTACAAGTGTTCTAATGAAATGAAGCAAGAAAACGTCAAAATTGGAAATTTCCTATTGCGTATGTGTATACCCAATTTTTCCATATNTAGCACCGTTTTACATAGCATGGTAGTGTGGTGATCAACTAAAGACAGACAAGTAGTACACTTCACGCTTCAACATAATTCGGACAACCAGTTACACATATTCATAACAATACACGTACCGTATGCTCGAACACCACAAGTGATTTTACAAAGATTAAAGTTAGCCATATATACCTGGAGTCGAGTATCCCTTTTTAATTTCTATTGCAATTCATCGAACCGCCTAGCACCGTCAATCTAGTTCACAATGCAACATATTTACCTTAGAATTAGGAGTCTCGAGTTCATTTGAGCATTTTATCAAACACTATGTGATCCCTTAGATTGACTAAACCCTTTTTAGTGAAAGATTACTCTACTTGCTTCCCTTTGCTAGGTTATGGAAGATTATTCACATGCATGCAAGGTCCCAACTTTTCATCCCCAAGAACCAACCTATGTGTGTTTTATTCTTAGTTAAATCCCTGGAATTTGAGAAAATAGGGTGAAGGCTTACCTCTTATGATGAAGAAGATGACTACTACTTGATAAACTTCCAAGCCTGGGTAGAGATGAAGGACCAATTTGGGGAAGATGAGGATTTCTCTCTCTAGAACCCACTCTCACTTCTCTCTATTTTGTTCAGAAACCAGTTAAAATGAAAGGGGACAGGGGTTAAATGAAACTGGGGTCGGGTATTAACATTTAGAAAATTAAAAGACCGTGTCGAATATGCGGTCAGAAATACGATCGCATTCCTGACATGCGGTCCGCATATTGGACCGTAGAATGGCCCCCAGGTGAGCCAAAATTTGAAAACATTATGCCCGTGTATGCGACCACTATGGGGTCCGCATACACGTTATGAAATCGCATTGTGCGTCGCATAAAACCCCTTCAGCTGGGTAGTGATCTGCCCGTGTATGTGACCACTATGCGGTCCGCATACACGTTATGCGATCGCATAATGCGTCACATAACACCAAAAATTCTGGAAAAAATAAGTTTTTTCAAATCCCGGGGTACTTTTAAAAAAATCAAGGTCCGTTTTAAGAATTTCCAAAAAGACAACAACTCGGGGACTTATTCGGGCATTATTTTAAGCAAGAAATTTTACGGGTCTTTACATTCTCCCCCCCTTAAAAATCATTCGTCCTCGAATGAGGATTTTGGAAATCATTTGGTTTTTGAAAACATGATATGCAAACTTCCCAATTTACACTAACTCCAGTATTTTCAAAAAATTTCGCCAGAGTCTCTTTTGTATTTAGACCTATCCACCTGTCAGAGAGCCCCCGAAACACATTTCCAAGCATCATTACACAATTTTTGTTATCCCTACAACTGGTATACCATTCATTACCTCAACACTTGCACATATCCAATTACCATGACAAATACATATAGCTCATCCTCTTCTCATCACAAATTGGCATAAGATTCAATTAGTGGCACATAATTTGCACATAACTTTGGGCCATTTCAGTGCGCCCCATACAGTTCAATCACCTCAATAGATCATAGACAATTCTTTTAACCATTACCAATCTACACTACCATTAATCACTTACTTAGCACATTTGTTTCACGAAGCTTTTATTTGCTTTAAAGGTGGCACACCACCTATTTAACAACTTTGTATACAGTTTTAGCACGCATTGGAAAGTTACAAAAATAAGGCAATTAGGAGAGGAAAGAAAAAAAAATGCGGTGTTTTTGCACGAATCTGAGTACAACATCAAATTGCCTTGGAACCATAATTCGCACGATCACTACTACACTTGCTCAAACAGATGGGGGTATTTTTCTTTCATTTCTTTCTCTGTTTCCCACGTGGCTTCCTCGACTTGTTGAATTTGCCACAACACTTTAACAGAAGCAATCTCTTTGTTTCTCAATCTACAACCTTGCCTATCAAGAATAGCAACCGGAGCCTCTTCGTATGATAGCTCTTCATTAACCTCAATAGTCCCAACATGCACGATGGCGGATGGATCTCCAACCACTTTCTTCAACGTAGACACATGGAACACTGGGTGCACTAATGACATTTCATGGGGAAATTCTAACCTATAAGCCATCCGTTCTATCCTTTGAGCAATCTGATATGGCCCGATGTACCTAGGGCTCAACTTCCCTTTCTTCCCAAACCGCATCACTCCCTTCATGGGGGACACCTTTAAGAACACCCAATCATCTACTTGGAACTCCAATTCTCTTTGACGAACATCCGCATAGGATTTCTGACGACTCTGAGCAGTTTTCATCCTCTCTTGGATGACTCTAACTTTTTCCGTAGCTTGGTGCACAAGATCTGGTCCTAACAATTCTTCTTCACCAACCTCGAACCATCCGATCGGAGATCTTCACCTCCTTCCATACAATGCCTAAAACAGGGCCATTCGGATACTAGCATGGAAGCTGTTATTATAAGAAGACTCGACAAGCGGCAAATGATCATCCCAGTTACCCTTGAAGTCTAAAACACAAGCCCGTAGCATATCCTCGAGCGTCTGAATAGTCCGCTCTACCTGACCGTCAATCTGTGAATGGAAAGTCGTGCTGAGATTTACCTGAGTACCCAAACCTTGCTGAAATTTCCGCCAAAAATTAGCTGTAAACTGGGCCCTTCGATCTAAGATAATAGAAACTGGAGTGCCATAAAGTCTAACTATGTCCATTATGTACAATTGGGCATACAGTTCCGCTATGTCGGTGGACTTGACAGGCAAAAAGTGAGTTGATTTCATGAGTCGATCCACTATCACCCAAATCGAGTCGAACTTGCGCTGAGTGCGAGGTGACCCTACCACAAAATACATATTAATCATTTCCCACTTCCACGTCGGTATTTCCACAAGCTGGGTTAACCCACCGGGCCTCTGATGATCGGCCTTCACCTGTTGACAATTCGAACATTTGGATACATGGTCCGCCACATCCCTCTTCATATCGCTCCACAAATAAATTTCCCGGAGATTATGATACATTTTCATAGAACCTGGGTGCACAGAATACCGGGAGCTATGAGCCTCCGCCATTACCCTTCCCCAAATATTATCTACATCTGGAACACATAGCCTACCTTGACATCACAACACTCCATCATTGCTGCCGAGTGAAAGTGCCAAAATCTTGCCATTCAGATTTGCCTCCTTCAACTGTGCCAATGCTGGATCAATAAACTGCTTTTCCTTGACTTCCGCTACAAGTGACGATTCTGCCCCATTATGCACCATAACTTCCCCTTCGCCTAAGGTCGAAAAACAAACCCCAAACTGGCTAATTGATAAACCTCCTGAGCCAGGGGCCTCTGATCCGCTTCCAAATATGCCAAACTACCCATAGACTTCCGACTGAGAGCGTCGGCCACCACATTCGCCTTTCCTGGATGGTACAATATGTTCATATCATAATCGTTAAGCAATTCTAACCAGCTCTGCTGCCTTAGATTCAGTTCCTTCTGCTTGAATAAATATTGAAGACTCTTGTGGTCTGAGAACACATCCACGTGGACTCCATAAATATAATGTCGCCAAATTTTTAATGCAAACACCACAGCCGCGAGCTCCAAATCATGCGTCGAATAATTCTTCTCGTGATTCTTGAGTTTCCTTGAAGCATACGTTATGACCTTCCCATGTTACATCAAGACACACCCCAAACCAACTCTTGAAGCATCGCAATAAACCACAAATCCCTCTCTACCTTCTGGCAAGGTCAATACCGGTGCAGAAGTCAATCTCGACTTCAACTCCTGAAAACTTTTCTCACAAGCGTCGGACCACTAGAACTTCACTGCTTTCTGCATCAATTTAGTCAATGGGGAGGCGAGGGTAGAGAATCCCTCCACAAACCTCCGATAATACCCAGCTAGACCCAAGAAACTACGAACCTCCGTCGGGGTCGTTTGTCTAGGCAAATATTTCACTGCTGCGATATTCTGGGGATCACCCTGAATCCCTTCTCTGGAAACAACATGACCCAAAAACGCGACTAATTCTAGCCAAAACTCACATTTCGAAAATTTAGCATACAGGTGGTGATGACGAAGAGTCTGCAGGACTGTTCTAAGGTGACTAGCATGTCTTTGGTTGATCACCACACTACCATGCTTTGTAAAACGGTGCTAGGAACATAATGAACCTAAGAGTATGAATGTATATGCTAAAGGCTATGTAAAGAAGTTGTATTCTTATTGCTGAAATTTTCTGTGATTGAACTGTGATTTGTCATCGTTGATATGAGATGTGATTGTCAGGTGTGATCGGGTTGCACGCCGCGACAGGGGAGATAAGTGTGATTTGTGAGAAGTGATAAGAGTGTGATTGTGATTGTCAGGTGGGATCGGGTTGCACGCCGCAACAGTTGTCAGGTGGGATTGGGTTGCACCCCGCAACAATTATCAGGTGGGATCGGGTTGCACGCCGCTAAAGAAACACAACAAATGATTGTGATTGTCAGGTGGGATCGGTTTGCGCGCCGCAAAAGAATAAATAAGGGTGAAATGTGAGAAGGGACAAGGGTGGAATTGAGATTGTGAGTATGATGAAGTGAAAATTGTGGAACTGCCATTGTGTATCGTTCTATGTCTTGTGCGGTGATTGTGTGACTCTCTGTCTGTCTCTTGCATGTGCATTATTGAGTTTACTTAGAGTAAAGTTTGTTCATACATACCAGTACAATTAAAATGTACTGACGTCCCTTTTGCCGGGGGCGCTACATTCTTGTGATGATTGTAGGTGGGTCTATAGCAGGTACTCCAGCCCACCGACAGTAGTGCCTCCTCTACGTCCTATCAGCTGATTTGGTGAGCCCCTCTCCTCTCGGGGCCCAGTGTGGTTCATGCCACCTTATCTTTCGGATTTTTATTTTGGTATTTGTGTAAGGTATAGCCGGAGCGTTGTTACAGGCAAATATTATATATAATGTGTATGCGGACCGCATAGTGGTCGCATACACGGGCAGATCACTGCCCAGCTGAAGGGGTGTTATGCGACGCACAATGCGATCGCATAACATGTATGCGGACCGCATAGTGGTCCCATACACGGGCAGAATGTTTTCAAATTTTGGCTCACCTGAGGGCCATTCTGCGTACCGCATGTCAGGAATGCGATCGCATTCCTGACCGCATATTCGACACGGTCTTTGAATTTTCTAAATTTTTATACTCGACCCCAGTTTCATTTAACCCCTGCCACCTTTCATTTTAACTGGTTTCTGAACAAAATAGATAGAAGTGAGAGTGGGTTCTAGAGAGAGAAGTCCTCATCTTCCCCAAATTGGTCCTTCATCTCTACGCAGGCTTGGAAGTTTATCAAGTAGTAGACATCTTCTTCATCATAAGAGGAAAGCCTTCACCCTATTTTCTCAAATTCCAGGGATTTAACTAAGAATAAAACACACATAGGTTGGTTCTTGGGGATGAAAAGTTGGGACCTTGCATGCATGTGAATAATCTTCCATAACCTAGCAAAGGGAAGCAAGTAGAGTAATCTTTCACTAAAAAGGGTTTAGTCAATCTAAGGGATCACATAGTGTTTGATAAAATGCTCAAATGAACTCGAGACTCCTAATTCTAAGGTAAATATGTTGCATTGTGAACTAGATTGACGGTGCTAGGCGGTTCGGTGAATTGCAATAGAAATTAAAAAGGGAAACTCGACTTCAGGTATGTATGGCTAACTTTAATCTTTGTAAAATCACTTGTGGTGTTCGAGCATATGGTACGTGTATTGTTATGAATATGTGCAACTGGTTGTCCGAATTATGTTGAAACGTGAAGTGTATTACTTGTCTGTCTTTGGTTGATCACCACACTACCATGCTTTGTAAAACGGTGCTAGGAGGATAATGAACCCAAGAGTATGAATGTATATGCTAAAGGCTATGTAAAGAAGTTGTATTCTTATTGTTGACATTTTCTGTGATTGAACTTTGATTTTTCATCGTTGATATGAGATGTGATTGTCAGGTAGGATCGAGTTGCACGCCGCAACAAGGGAGATAAGGGTGATATGTGAGAAGTGATAAGGGCGTGATTGTGATTGTCAGGTAGGATCGGGTTGCACGCCGCAACAGTTGTCAAGTGGGATCAGGTTGCACGCCGCAATAGTTGTCAGGTGGGATCGGGTTGCACGCCGCAACAAAAACACAACAAATGATTGTGATTGTCAGGTGGGATCAGGTTGCGCGCCGCAACAGAAGAAATAAGGGTGAAATGTGAGAAGGGACAAGGGTGGAATTGAGATTGTGAGTATGATGAAGTGAAAATTGTGGAACTGCCATTGTGTATCTTTCTATGTCTTGTACGGTGATTGTGTGACTCTCTGTTTGTCTCTTGCCTATGCATTATTGAGTTTACTTAGAGTAAAGTTTGTTCATACATACTAGTACAATTCAAATGTACTGACGTCCCTTTTGCCAGGGGCGCTACATTCTTGAGATTATTGTAGGTGGTTCTATAGCAGGTACTCCAGCCCACCGACAGTAGTGCCTTCTCTACGTCCTATCAGTTGATTTGGTGAGCCCCTCTCCTCTCAGGGCCCAGTGTGGTCATGCCACATTTTCTTCCGGATTTTCATTTTGAAATTTTTATAAGGTATAGCCGGAGCCTTGTTACCGGCAAGTATTATACATAACTCATTCGTACTCTTAGAGGCTCCGTAGACAGGAAGTGTTGGTTAGGTACTTATGTATTTTGGGCAGTATGACTTGTAGACCACGTAAAGGAAAACTGTGTGTTATGTATATTTTGTAAGTATTGTACTACATGTTGGTAATGACAGAATTCTATGGTTTAATTTCAGATTGTAAGAATGCGTCTTAATTATAATTGAATAATGTACATCGGAAATCTCGGGGTAATAAGTGGGAGGGAAAAGGGAATCCCGGTCCGCTTGACTGGGGATACCCGGTCGAGTGCCGGTCGTGTCCCTTAGTTTTGGGGCGTTACAAACTTGACCCGTAAAATTTCTTGCTTAAAATAATTCCCGAATAAGTCCCCGAGTTATTGTCTCTGCGGAAATTCTTGAAACAGACCTTGATTTTTGTACAAGTACCCCGGGATTTGAAAAAAACTTAATTTTTCCATAAATTTGGGTGTTATGCGATGCACTATACGATCGCATAACGTGTATGCAGACCGCATAGTGGTCGCATACATGGGAAGATCACTGCCCAGCTGAAGGGGTGTTATGCGACTCACAATGCGAACGCATAACGAGTATGCAGACCGCATAGTGGTCGCATACACTGGCAGAATGTTTTCAAATTTTGGCTCACCTGGGGGCCATTCTGTGGTCCAATATGCGGACCACGTGTCAGGAATGCGATCGCATTCCTGACCGCATATTCGACACGGTCTTTTAATTTTCTAAATTTTTATACCCGACCCCAGTTTCATTTAACCCCTGTCTCCTTTCATTTTAACCGGTTTCTGAACAAAATAGAGAGAAGTGAGAGTGGGTTCTAGAGAGAGAAGTCCTCATCTTCCCCAAATTGGTCCTTCATCTCTACGCATGCTTGGAAGTTTATCAAGTAGTAGTCATCTTCTTCATCATAAAAGGTAAGCCTTCACCCTATTTTCTCAAATTCCAGGGATTTAACTAAGAATAAAACACACATAGGTTGGTTCTTGGGGATGAAAAGTTGGAACCTTGCATGCATGTGAATAGTCTTCCATAACCTAGCAAATGGAAGCAAGTAGAGTAATCTTTCACTAAAAAGGGTTTAGTCAATCTAAGGGATCACATAGTGTTTGATAAAATGCTCAAATGAACTCGAGACTCCTAATTCTAAGGTAAATATGTTGCATTGTGAACTAGATTGACATTGCTACGCGGTTCGGTGAATTGCAATAGAAATTAAAAAGGGAAACTCGACTCCAGGTATGTATGGCTAACTTAAATCTTTGTAAAATCACTTGTGGTGTTCGAGCATACAATACGTGTATTGTTATGAATATATGCAATTGGTTGTCCGAATTATGTTGAAGCGTGAAGTGTATTACTTGTCTGTCTTTGGTTGATCACAACACTACCATGCTTTGTAAAACGGTTCTAGGAGTATAATGAACCCAAGAGTATGAATGTATATTCTAAAGGCTATGTAAAGAAGTTGTATTTTTATTGCTGAAATTTTCTGTGATTGAACTGTGATTTGTCATCGTTGATATGAGATGTAATTGTCAGGTGGGATCGGGTTGAGCGCTGCAACAGGANGAGATGTGATTGCTTGGTGGGATCGGGTTGCGCGCCGCAACAGGGGAGATAAGGGTGATATGTGAGAAGTGATAAGGGTGTGATTGTGATTGTCAGGTGGGATCGGGTTGAACGCCGCAACAGTTGTCAGGTGGGATCGGGTTGCATGCCGCAACAGAAACACAACAAATGATTGTGATTGTCAGGTGGCATCGGGTTGCGCGCCGCAACAGAATAAATAAGGGTGAAATGTGAGAAGGGACAAGGGTGGAATTGAGATTGTGAGTATGATGAAGTGAAAATTGTGGAACTGCCATTATGTATCTTTCTATGTCTTGTGCGGTGATTGTGTGACTCTCTGTATGTCTCTTGCCTGTGCATTATTGAATTTACTTAGAGTAAAGTTTGTTCATACATACCAATGGAATTCAAATGTACTGACGTCCCTTTTGTCAGGGGCGTTACATTCTTGTGATGATTGTAGGTGGTTCGATAGCAGGTACTCCAGCCCACCGAAAGTAGTGCCTCCTCTAAGTCCTATCGGCTGATTTGGTGAGCCCCTCTCCTTTCGAGGCCCAGTGTGGTTCATGCCACCTTTTCTTCCGGATTTTCATTTTGGTATTGTGTAAGGTATAGCCGGAGCCTTGTTATTGGCAAGTATTATTTATAACTCCTTCGTACTTTTAGAGGCTCCGTAGACAGGAAGTGTGGGTTAGGTACTTATGTATTTTGGGCAGTATGACTTGTAGACCACGTAAAGGAAAACTGTGTGTTATGTATATTTTGTAAGTATTGTACTACATGTTGGTAATGACAGAATTATATGGTTTAATTTCAGATTGTAAGAATGCGTCTTAATTATAACTGAATAATGTACATCGGAAATCTCGGGGTAATACGTGGGAGGGAAAAAGGAATCCAGGTCCGCTTGACTGGGGCTACCCGGTTGAGTGCCGGTCGTGTCCCTTAGTTTTGGGGCGTAACAAACTTGGTATCAGAGCCTAAGGTTTTAAAAGAGTCCTAGGATGTCTCGGAGCCGTGTCTAGTAGAGCCCTTCTTATCGGTGTTATGTCGACCACATCTATAATTAGGGGGATAAACGAACATTTAGGAAATTACTCTTTTCATTGTTATTCAATATTGTGCGGTGAGGTGGAGAGTGAAAATGTCCTTGTCTAATTCGTGCTTTGTTCCGAAATTTTTTAGTAATGGCACCAAAGAAGAGAGCTCGACTCGGCCTTGAGGCCAATGCCACCCCAAGTATTGCTGTGAATCATGTACCTGGTAGTGCAGGGGTGAGAGTGACTCCCCAACCTTGAATTTGCCGGACCCTTCTATTCCGGATCAAAGCATTCATGTTCCTGCGGCGGCGGAGGATGCTGCAATCCCTCCCGCTGACATTCCTGATCCTTCTACGGTTCCAGCTTCCGGTCCCGGTACGTCTGAGGGGGACCTCAGAGGAGCTATTCATATGTTATTCCAGATTCCGCCAGCTCTAGAGTCAACCAGTTTCTGCGGTTGGCCCCTCCATACTTCTTAGGTACGGATCCAGAGGCCGATCCACAGGATTTTCCTGATGAGATGTGCAAGACCCTTCGGGTGATGAAGGCTACAGGGACACAGGGGGTTGAGTTAGCTTCGTACAGGCTGAGGGGAGCAGCATATTTCTTGTTCGAGATGTGGGAGGGTTACCGTGGAGAGGGAAGTCCTCCGGCTAGATGGAGCGAGTTCGTGGATACGTTCATGGATCACTTTTTGCCTGCCGAGGCTGTGGCAGCCCGTACTACTGAGTTTGAGGTCCTCAAGCAGGGCAGTATGAGTGTTTGGGAGTACCACATGGAGTTCGTAAGGTTGTCCAAGTATGCTCCCCAGTTGGTGTCGACCATGGATGCTCGAGTTCGACGATTTGTTCAGGGTCTCAGTCCTTTTATTGTGAATGAGGCTGCTACGGCGGCTTTGCACTCGGACATGAATTATGGGAAGATTGTGGGATTCGCCCAGGCTACGAAGGCTAGAAAGTTGAAGATGCGGGCAGACAAAGAGAGTAGCAGCAGGGCCCGGTCGGTGGGTCACTTAGGGAGCGCAGTTTCAGGGGAGAGACCAGCTCAGGGGAGGGGACCATCAAGGCCATCCCAGTTTTATGCACAGTCTTCAGCCAGTGCACCGCCATTCGTGCACCGTTATCAGCCGAATAGCCATTGGAGATCAGGATCCGACAGCAGGAGACCCCATCAGCCAGGTCGTCCCGGAGGAAGGTTCCAGCAGCAGGGGAGGGCCCTGTGCCCTTAGTGCGGAGGGTTCCATACTGAGGCCTATTATTTGGATCGCCCGTTATGCTACAGGTGTGGGGTGAGGGGTCATCTTCAGCGGGATTGTTGTGCGCCCAGCCAGGGCATGGGTAGCGGGTTTCCCCAGTCATTCGGTTCTTTAGCCGCCACATCTTCAGTGCGTCCTCCAGCTCCAGCAGGACGTGGTGTAATTAGGGGTGGGGCTTATGGTAGAAGCGGACCCAGCCGATTTTATGCTTTGAGTGGTCGCCAGAACTCGGAGGCTTCTCCAGATGTTGTCACAGGTATTTTGAATGTTCAAGCACTTGATTGCTATACTCTTATTTATCCGGGGTCCTCCTTGTCCTATGTTACCGCGTTTATTGCTTCATGTTTTGAAATAGAACCCGAACAACTTCATGAGACGCTCTCTGTATCAACTCTGGTTGTTGATTCTATTACAGCAGCGCAAGTCTATAAGAATTGTGTTGTCATGGTATGTGATCGCGTTACCACGGCCGATGTTATTGAGCTTGAGATGGTAGATTTTGATATTATTTTGGGAATGGACTGGCTTTATTCGTGCTTTGCTAAGCTCGGCTACCGAACGAGAGTCATGAGACTCGAGTTTCCTAATGAGCCGGTTATTTAGTGGAAGGGGAATGGTGTGGTGCCGAAAGGTAGGTTTATCTCCCGCCTTAAGGCCTCGAAGATGATTAAGAAGGGGTGTATCTATCATTTGGTCCGGGTCGCGGACACCGCTTCAGAAGTGTCGGCCCCCGAGTCCCTGTAAGTTGTGTATGAGTTTCTTGAAATATTTTTGGACGAGCTTCCAGGGATTCCGCCAGATAGAGAGATTGATTTTGGGATTGATGTACTACCAGATACGCAGCCAATATCTATTCCACCATACAGAATGGCGCCAGCAGAGTTAAGGGAGTTAAAGGAGCAGCTGAAGGATTTACTGGATAAGAAGGATGGGTCGCTTCGGATGTGTATTGATTATCGGCAGCTCAACAAAGTCACTATCAAAAACAAGTATCCATTGCCTCGAATAGATGATTTGTTTGATCAATTGCAAGGTGCGAGGTTCTTCTCCAAAATTGATTTACGGTCTGGGTATCATCAGTTGAAGATCAGGGAGCAGGATATTCCTAAGACCGCCTTCAGGACTCGTTATGGTCATTTTGAATTTTTGGTAATGTCCTTTGGGCTGACCAATGCTCCAGCAGCTTTTATGGATCTTATGAATCGGATTTTCAAGCCATTTCTAGACTCCTTCGTGATTGTTTTTATTGATGACATTCTTGTCTACTCGCGGATTCGGGAATATCATGCTAATCACCTTAGAGCAATCCTGCAGACTCTTCGTCATCACCACCTGTATGCTAAATTTTCGAAATGTGAGTTTTGGCTAGAATCAGTCGCGTTTTTGGGTCATGTTGTTTCCAGAGAAGGGATTCAGGTTGATCCCCAGAAGATCGCAGCAGTGAAAGATTAGCCTAGACCAACGACCCCGACGGAGGTTCGCAGTTTCTTGGGTCTAGCTGGGTATTATCGGAGGTTCATGGAGGGATTCTATACCCTCGCCTCTCCATTGACTAAATTGACGCAGAAAGCAGTGAAGTTCCAAGGGTCCGACGCTTGTGAGAAAAGTTTTCAGGAGTTGAAGTCGAGATTGACTTCGGCACCGGTATTGACCTTGCCAGAAGGTACAGAGGGATTTGTGTTTTATTGCGATGCTTCAAGGGTTGGTTTGGGGTGTGTGTAGATGCAACATGGGAAGGTCATAGCGTATGCTTCAAGGAAACTCAAAAATCACTATAAGAATTATCCGACGCATGATTTGGAGCTCGCGGCTGTGGTGTTTGCATTAAAATTTTAGCGGCATTATCTTTATGGAGTCCACGTGGATGTGTTCTCAAACCACAAGAGTCTTCAGTATTTATTCAAGCAGAAGGAACTGAATCTAAGGAAGCGGAGGTGGTTAGAATTGCTTAAGGATTATGATATGAACATCTTGTACCATGCAGGAAAGGCGAATGTGGTGGCCGACGCTCTCAGTCGGAAGTCTATGGGTAGTTTGGCTCATTTGGAAGCGGATCAGAGGCACTTGGTGCAGGAGGTTTATCAATTGGACAGTTTGGGGGTTTTTCTTCGACCTCAGGCGAAGGGGAAGTTATGGTGCATAATGGGGCAGAATCGTCACTTATAGCGGAAGTCAAGGAGAAGCAGTTTATTGATCCAGCATTGGCACAGTTGAAGGTAGCAGATCTGAATGGCAAGATTTCGGCACTTTCACTCGGCAGCAATGATGGAGTGTTGCGATGTCAAGGTAGGCTATGTGTTCCAGATGTAGATAATTTTCGGGGAAGGGTAATGTCGGAGGCTCATAGCTCCCGGTATTCTGTGCACCCAGGTTCTACGAAAATGTATCATGATCTCCGAAAAATTTATTGGTGGACCGGTATGAAGAGGGATGTGGCGGACCATGTATCCAAATGTTTGAATTGTCAACAGGTGAAGGCCGAGCATCAGAGGCTTGGTAGGTTAACCCAGCTTGTGGAAATACCGACGTGGAAGTCGGAAATGATTAATATGGATTTCGTGGTATGGTTACCTCGCACTCAGCGCAAGTTCGACTCGATTTGGGTGACAGTGGATCGATTTACGAAATCAGCTCACATTTTACCAGTCAAGTCCACCTACACAGCGGAATGGTATGCCCAATTGTGCATCAAGGAGATAGTTAGACTTCATGGCACTCCAGTTTCTATTATCTCAGATCGAGGGGCCCAGTTAACAGCTAATTTTTGGCGGAAAGTTCAGCAAGGTTTGGGTACTCAGGTAAATCTCAGCACGGCTTTCCATCCACAAGCTGACGGTCAGGTAGAGTGGACTATTTAGACGCTCGAGGATATGCTACGGGATTGTGTTTTAGACTTCAAGGGTAACTAGGATGATCATTTTCCGCTTGTCGAGTATGCTTATAATAACAGCTTCCATGCTAGTATCCGAATGGCCCCGTTTGAGGCATTGTACGGAAGGAGGTGTAGATCTCCGATCGGATGGTTCGAGGTTGGTGATGCAGAATTGTTAGGACCAGATCTTGAGCACCAAGCTATGCAAAAATTTAGAGTCATTCAAGAGAGGATGAAAACTGCTCAGAGTCGTCAGAAATCCTTTGCGGACGTTCGTCGAAGAGAATTGGAGTTCCAAGTAGATGATTGGGTGTTCTTAAAGGTGTCCCCCATGAAGGGAGTGATGCGATTTGGGAAGAAAGGGAAGTTGAGCCCTAGGTACGTCGGGCCATATCGGATTGCTCAAAGGATAGGACGGGTGGCTTATAGGTTAGAATTGCCCCATGAAATGTCATTAGTGCACCCAGTGTTCCATGTGTCTACGTTGAAGAAAGTGGTTGGAGATCCATCCGCCATCGTGCCTATTGGGATTATTGAGTTTACTGAAGAGCTATCCTACGAAGAGGCTCCCGTTGCTATTCTTGATAGGCAAGCCGTAGATTGAGAAACAAAGAGATTGCTTCTGTTAAAGTGTTGTGGCGAAGTCAACAAGTCGAGGAAGCCACGTCAGAAACAGAGAAAGAAATGAAAGAAAAATACCCCCATCTGTTTGAGCAAGTGTAGTAGTGATCGTGCGAATTATGGTTCCAAGGCAATTTGATGTTGTACTCAGATTCGTGCAAAGGCACCCCATTTTTTTTCTTTCCTCTCCTAATTTCCTTATTGTTGTAACTTTCCAATGCGTGCTAAAACTGTATACAAAGTTGTTAAATAGGTGGTGTGCCACCTTTAAAGCAAATATAAGCTTCGTGAAACAAATGCGCTAAGTAAGTGATTAATGGTAGTGTAGATTGGTCTATTGAGGTGATTGAACTCAAATTTGTTTCACGAAGCTTTTATTTGCTTTAAAGGTGGCACACCACCTATATAACAACTTTGTATACAGTTTTAGCACAGCTTGGAAAGTTACAACAATAAGGAAATTAGGAGAGGAAAGAAAGAAAAAATGGGGTGCCTTTGCATGAATCTGAGTACAACATCAAATTGCCTTGGAACCATAATTCGCACGATCACTACTACACTTGCTCAAACAGATGGGGGTATTTTTCTTTCATTTCTTTCTCTGTTTCCCACGTGGCTTCCTCGACTTGTTGACTTCGCCGCAACACTTTAACAGAAGAAATCTCTTTGTTTCTCAATCTACAGACTTGCCTATCAAGAATAGCAATCGGAGCCTCTTCGTATGATAGCTCTTCATTAACCTCAATAGTCCCAACAAGCACGATGGCGGAGGGATCTACAACCACTTTCTTCAACGTAGACACATGGAACACTGGGTGCACTAATGACATTTCATGAGGCAATTCTAACCTATAAGCCACCCGTCCTATCCGTTGAGAAATCTGATATGGCCCGACGTACCTAGGCTCAACGTCCCTTTCTTCCCAAACCGCATCACTCCCTTCATAGGGGGCACCTTTAAGAACACCCAATCATCTACCTGGAACTCCAATTCTCTTCGACGAACGTCCGCATAGGATTTCTGACGACTCTGAGCAGTTTTAATCCTCTCTTGAATGACTCTAACCTTTTCCATAGCTTGGTGCACAAGATCTGGTCCTAACAATTCTGTTTCACCAACCTCAAACCATCCGATCGGAGATCTATACCTCCTTCCATACAATGCCTCAAACGGGGCCATTCGGATACTAGCATGGAAGCTCTTATTATAAGCAAACTCGACAAGCGGAAAATGATCATCCTAGTTACCCTTGAAGTCTAAAACACAAGCCCATAGCATATCCTCCAGCGTCTGAATAGTCCGTTCTGCCTGACCGTCATTCTGTGGATGGAAAGTCGTACTGAGATTTACCTGAGTACCCAAACCTTGCTGAAATTTCCGCAAAAAATTAGCTGTAAACTGGGCCCCTCGATCTGAGATAATAGAAAGTGGAGTTCCATGAAGTCTAACTATCTCAATTATGTACAATTGGGCATACCGTTCCGCTGTGTCGGTGGACTTGACTGGCAAAAAATGAGTTGATTTCGTCAGTCGATCCACTATCACCCAAATCGAGTCGAACTTGCGTTGAGTGCGAGGTAACCCTACCACGAAATCCATATTAATCATTTCCCACTTCCACGTCGGTATTTCCACAAGCTGGGTTAACCCACCGGGCTTCTGATGCTCGGCTTTCACCTGTTGACAATTCGAACATTTGGATACATGGTCCGCCACATCCCTTCTCATACCGCTCCACCAATAAATTTCCCGGAGATCATGATACATTTTCATAGAACCGGGGTGCACAGAATACCAGGAGCTATGAGCCTCCGCCATTACCCTTCCCCGAAGATTATCTACATCTGGAACACATAGCTTACCTTGAAATCGCAGCACTCCATCAGTGCTACCGAGTGAAAGTGCTGAAATCTTGCCATTCAGAACTGCCTCCTTCAACTGTGCCAATGCTGGATCAATAAACTGCTTCTCCTTGACTTTCGCTACAAGTGACGATTCTGCCCCATTATGCACCATAACTTCCCATTCTCCTGAGGTAGAAAGACAAACCCCCAAACTGGCCAATTGATAAACCTCCTGAGCCAGGGGCCTCTGATCCGCTTCCAAATGAGCCAAACTACCCATAGACTTCTGACTGAGAGCGTCGGCCACCACATTCGCCTTTTCTGGATGGTACAAGATGTTCATATAATAATCCTTAATCAATTCTAACCACCTCCGTTGCCTTAGATTCAAATCCTTATGCTTGAATAAATACTGAAGACTCTTGTGGTCTGAGAACACATCCACGTGGACTCCATAAAGATAATGGCGCCAAACCAAGTTTGTCACACCCCAAAACTAAGAGACACGACCGGCACTCGACCGGGTAGCCCCAGTCAAGCGGACCTGGATTCCTTTTTCCCTCCCACGTATTACCCCGAGATTTCCGATGTACATTATTCAATTATAATTAAGATGCATTCTTACAATCTGAAATCAAACCATAGAATTCTGTCATTACCAACATGTAGCACAATACTTACAAAATATACATAACACACAGTTTTCCTTTTCGTGGTCTACAAGCCATACTGCCCAAAATACATAAGTACCTAACCCACACTTCCTGTCTACGGAGCCTCTAAGAGTACGAAAGAGTTATTTATAGTACTTGCCGGTAACAAGGCCCCGACTATACCTTACAATAATACCAAAATGAAAAATACGGAAGAAAAGGTGGCATGAACAACACTGGGCCCCGAGAGGAGAGGGGTTCACCAAATCAGCTGATAGGACGTAAAGGAGGCACTACTGTCGGTGGGCTGGAGTACCTGCTATAGAACCACCTACAATCATCACAAGAATGTAGCGCCCCCGGCAAAAGGGACGTCAGTACATTTGAATTGTACTAGTATGTATGAACAAACTTTACTCTAAGTAAACTCAATAATGCACAGGCAAGAGACAGACAGAGAGTCACACAAACACCGCACAAGACATAGAAAGATACACAATGGCAGTTCCACATTTTTCACTTCATCATACTCACAATCTCAATTCCACCCTTGTCCCTTCTCACATTTAACCCTTATTTCTTCTGTTGCGGCGCAAAACCCGATCCCACCTGACAATCACAATCATTTGTTGTGTTTCTATTACGGCGTGCAACCCGATCCCACCTGACAATTGTTGCGGCGTGAAACCCGATCCCACCTGACAACTGTTGCGGCGTGCAACCCGATCCCACCTGACAATTGTTGCGGCGTGAAACCCGATCCCACCTGACAACTGTTGCGGCGTGCAACCCGATCCCACCTGACAATCACAATCGCACCCTTATCACTTCTCACATATCACCCTTATCTCCCATATTGCGGCGCGCAACCCGATCCCACCTGACAATCACATCTCACATCAATGATGACAAATCACAAATCAATCAAAGAAAATTTCAGCAATAAGAATACAGCTTCTTTACATAGCCTTTAGCATATACATTCATACTCTTGGGTTCATTATCCTCCTAGCACCGTTTTACAAAGCATTGTAGTGTGGTGATCAACCAAAGATGGACAAGTTATACACTTCACGCTTCAACATAATTCGGACAACCAGTTGCACATATTCATAACAATACACGTACCGTATGCTCGAACACCACAAGTGATTTTACTAAGATTAAAGTTAGCCATACATACCTGGAGTCGAGTTTCCCTTTTTAATTTCTATTGCAATTCACTGAACCGCCTAGCCCCGCCAATCTAGTTCATAATGCATCATATTTACCTTAGAATTAGGAGTCACGAGTTCATTTAAGCATTTTATCAACACTATGTGATCCCTTAGATTGACTAAACCTTTTTTAGTGAAAGATTACCCTACTTGCTTCCCTTTGCTAGGTTATGGAAGATTATTCACATGCCTGAAAGGTCCCAACTTTTCATCCCCAACAACCAACCTATGTGTGTTTTATTCTTAGTTAAATCCCTGGAATTTGAGAAAATAGGGTGAAGGCTTACCTCTTATGATGAAGAAGATGAATACTACTAGATAAACTTCCAAGCCTGGGTAGAGATGAAGTACCAATTTGGGGAAGATGAGGACTTCTCTCTCTAGAACCCACTCTCACTTCTCTCTATTTTGTTCAGAAACCAGTTAAAATGAAAGGGGGCAGGGGTTAAATGAAACTAGGGTCGGGTATAAAAATTTAAAAAATTAAAAGACCGTGTCGAATATGCGGTCAGTAATGCCATCGCATTCCTGACATGCGGTCCGCATATTGGACCACAGAATGGCCCCCAGGTGAGCCAAAATTTGAAAACATTCTGCCTGTGTATGCGACCACTATGCAATCCGCATACACGTTATGCGATCGCATTGTGCATCGCATAACACCCCTTCAGCTGGGCAGTGATCTGCCCGTGTATGCGACCACTATGCGGTCTGCATTCACGTTATGCGATCGCATAGTGCGGTCGCATAACACCCAAATTTCGGGAAAAATTAAGTTTTTTTCAAATTCCGGGGTACTTTTACAAAAGTCAAGGTCCGTTTTAAGAATTTCCACAGAGACAACAATTCGGGGACTTATTCGGGCATTATTTTAAGCAAAAACTTTTACAGGTCTTTACATTCTCCCCCCCCCCCCCCCCCCCCCCCTTAAAAATCATTCATCCTTTAATGAGGATATTTGGAATTCATTTGGTTTTTGAAAACATGATATGCAAACTTCCCAATTTACACTAACTTCAGTATTTTCAAACAATTTCGCCAGAGTCTCTTCTGTATTTAGACCTATCCACCTGATAGTGAGCCCCCGAAACTCATTTCCAAGCACCTTTACACAATTTTTGTTATCCCTACGACTGGTATACCATTCATTACCTCAACACTTGCACATATCCAATTACCATGACAAATACATATAGCTCATCCTCTTCTCATCACAAATTGGCATAATATTCAATTAGTGGCACATAATTTGCACATACTTTGGGCCATTTCAGTGCACCCCATATAGTTCAATCACCTCAATAGATCATAGACAATTCTTTTAACCATTACCAATCTACACTACCATTAATCACTTACTTAGCACATTTGTTTCACGAAGCTTTTATTTGCTTTAAAGGTGGCACACCACCTATTTAACAACTTTGTATACAGTTTTAGCACGCATTGGATAGTTACAACAATAAGGAAATTAGGAGAGGAAAGAAAAAAAATGGGGTGCCTTTGCACGAATCTGAGTACAACATTCAATTGCCTTGGAACCATAATTCGCACGATCACTACTACACTTGCTCAAACAGATGGGGGTATTTTTCTTTCATTTCTTTCTCTGTTTCTGACGTGGCTTCCTCGACTTGTTGACTTCGCCACAACACTTTAACAGAAGAAATCTCTTTGTTTCTCAATCTACGGACTTGCCAATCAAGAATAGCAACTGGAGCCTCTTCGTATGATAGCTCTTCATTAACCTCAATAGTCCCAACAGGCACGATGGCGGATGGATCTCCAACAACTTTCTTCAACGTAGACACATGGAACACTGGGTGCACTAATGATATTTCATGGGGCAATTCTAACCTATAAGCCACCCGTCCTATCCTTTGAGCAATCCGATATGGCCCGACGTACCTAGGGCTCAACTTCCCTTTCTTCCCAAACCGCATCACTCCCTTCATGGGCGACACCTTTAATAAAACCCAATCATCTACCTGGAACTCCAATTCTCTTCGACGAACGTCCGCATAGGATTTCTGACGACTCTGAGCAATTTTCATCCTCTCTTGAATTACTCTAACTATTCCCATAGCTTGGTGCACAAGATCTGGTCCTAACAATTATGCTTCACCAACCTCAAACAATCCGATCGGAGATCAACACATCCTTCCGTACAATCCCTCAAACGGGGCCATTCGGATACTAGCATGGAGGCTGTTATTATAAAAAAACTCGACAAGCGGCAAATGATCATCTCAGTTACCCTTGAAGTCTAAAACACAAGCCCGTATCATATCCTCGGGCGTCTGAATAGTCCGCTCTGCCTGACCGTCAGTCTGTGGATGGAAAGCCCTGCTGAGATTTACTTGAGTACCCAAACCTTGCTGAAATTTCCGCCAAAACAATTAGCTGTAAACTAGGCCCCTCGATCTGAGATAATAGAAACTGGAGAGCCATGAAGTCTAACTATATCCTTGATGTACAATTGGGCATACCGTTCCACTGTGTCGGTTGACTTGACTGGCAAAAAGTGAGCTGATTTCGTGAGTCGATCCACTATCACCCAAATCGAGTCGAACTTGCGCTGAGTGCAAGGTAACCCTACCACGAAATCCATATTAATCATTTCCCACTTCCACGTCGGTATTTCCACAAGATGGGTTAACCCACCGGGCCTCTGATGCTCAGCCTTCACCTTTTAACAATTCGAACATTTGGATACAAGGTCTGCCACATCCCTCTTCATACCGCTCCACCAATAAATTTCCCGGAGATCATGATACATTTTCGTAGAACCTAGGTGCACAAAATACCGGGAGCTATGAGCCTCCGCTATTACCCTTCCCTGAAGATTATCTACATCTGGAACACATAGCCTACCTTGACATCGCAACACTCCACCATTGCTGCCGAGTGAAAGTGCCGAAATCTTGCCATTCAGAACTGCCTCCTTCAACTGTGCCAATGCTGGATCAATAAACTACTTCTCCTTGACTTCCGCTACAAGTGACGATTCTGCCCCATTATGCACCATAACTTTCCCTTCGCCTGAGGTCGAAAGACAAACCCCCAAACTGGCTAATTGATAAACCTCCTGAGCCAGGGGCCTCTGATCCGCTTCCAAATGAGCCAAACTACCCATAGACATCCGACTGAGAGCGTCGGCCACCACATTCGCCTTTCCTGGATGGTACAAGATGTTCATATCATAATCCTTAAGCAATTCTAACCACCTTTGCTGCCTTAGATTCAGTTCTTTCTGCTTGAATAAATACTGAAGACTCTTGTGGTCTGAGAACACATCCACATGGACTCCATAAAGACAATGTCGCCATACCAAGTTTGTCACGCCCCAAAACTAAGGGACACGACCGGCACTCGACCGGGTAGCCCCAGTCAAGCGGACCTGGATTCCTTTTTCCCTCCCACGTATTACCCCGACATTTCAGATATACATTATTAAATTATAATTAAGACGCATTCTTACAATATGAAATTAAACCATAAAATTCTGTCATTACCAACATGTAGTACAATACTTACAAAATATACATAACACACAGTTTTCCTTTACGTGGTCTACAAGTCATACTGCACAAAATACATAAGTACATAACCCACACTTCCTACCTACGGAGCCTCTAAGAGTACGAAGGAGTTATATATAATACTTGTCAGTAACAAGGCTCCGCTATACCTTACACAAATACCAAAATGAAAATCCGAAAGAAAAGGTGGCATGAACCACACTGGGCTCCGAGAGGAGAGGGGCTCACCAAATTAGCTGATAGGAGGTAGAGGAGGCACTACTGTCGGTGGGCTGGAGTACCTGCTATAGAACCACCTACAATCATCAGAAGAATGTAGCGCCTTCGGCAAAAGGGACGTCAGTACATTTGAATTGTACTGGTATGTATGAACAAACTTTTTCTCTAAGTAAAATCAATAATGCACAGGAAAGAGACAGACAGAGAGTCACACAATCACCGCAAAAGACATAGAAAGACACATAATGGCAGTTCCACAATTTTCACTTCATCATACTCACAATCTCAATTCCACCCTTGTCCCTTCTCACATTTCACCCTTATTTCTTCTGTTGCGGTGCGCAGCCCGATCCCACCTGACAATCACAATCATTTGTTGGGTTTCTGTTGCGGCGTGCACTCCAATCCCACCTGACAACTATTGCGGCGTGCAACCCGATCCCACCTAACAACTGTTGCGGCGTGCAACCCGATCCCATTTGATAATCACAATCACACCCTTATCACTTCTCACATATCACCCTTATCTCCCCTGTTGCGGCACGCAACCCGATCCCACCTGACAATCACATCTCATATCAACGATGACAAATCACAGTTCAATCACAGAAAATTTCAGCAATAAGAATACAACTTCTTTACATAGCCTTTAGCATATACATTCATACTCTTGGGTTCATTATCCTCCTAGCACCGTTTTACAAAGCATGGTAGTGTGGTGATCAACCAAAGACAGACAAGTAATACACTTCACGCTTCAACATAATTCGGACAACCAGTTGCACATATTCATAACAATACACGTACCGTATGCTCGAACACCACAAGTGATTTTACAAAGATTAAAGTTAGCCATACATACCTGCAGTCGAGTTTCCCTTTTTTATTTCTATTGCAATTCACCGAACCGCCTAGCACCGTCAATCTAGTTCACAATGCAACATATTTACCTTAGAATTAGGAGTCTCGAGTTCATTTGAGCATTTTATCAAACACTATGTGATCCCTTAGATTGACTAAACCCTTTTTAGTGAAAGATTACTCTACTTGCTTCCCTTTGCTAGGTTATGGAAGATTATTCACATGCATGCAAGGTCCCAACTTTTCATCCCCAAGAACCAACCTATGTGTGTTTTATTCTTAGTTAAATCCCTGGAATTTGAGAAAATAGGGTGAAGGCTTACCTCTTATGATGAAGAAGATGACTACTACTTGATAAACTTCCAAGCCTAAGTAGAGATGAAGGACCAATTTGGGGAAGATGAGGACTTCTCTCTCTAGAACACACTCTCACTTCTCTCTATTTTGTTCAGAAACCAGTTAAAATGAAAGGGGCAGGGGTTAAATGAAACTGGGGTCGGGTATAAAAATTTAGAAAATTAAAAGACCGTGTCGAATTAGATCAACAGCCCAGATTATTATTACCATAATTAAACTCACCTAACCCCTCCCCCTCCCCCGACCCCTCTCATTCTCACTGGTCTCGTATCTCTCTAGTCTCTCTCTCTCTATCTCTCTCTCTCTATCTCTCTAGTCTCTTCTAGAGACTTTTATCTCCTCCCTGCTCCGATGAGTCTCTTCATCTTTTTCGGCGACCTTCTCCACCGGAGGCCATGAATTCCTCACCCTCTGCCTCCTACGGTTCCCTTATGCAGGTGTTTGACATCTCTATGGTCTTCAAGAGACCTGGGTTAATCCTCCTACCCCCCTTGGCCTGTGCTCACCATTCTCCGGCCACCTCCGGCCACTCAAGTAAGATTCATGACCGTTGGGGCTAAACCAGTAACATTTTGAGGTTTTTCTTATCTTTCTCGATTCTTTTTGAAACCCTAAATGCTTAAAAAACCCTGATTCTTTTAGATCTGGGATAGTTCTGTGTATATTTCAAGCTATTTCATTGTTTTTCTCAAAGATTCTCTTGTTTTCTCTAAAACGACTCTTCGTTTTTCAACTAGGGTTTCGTGACCCCTTTTTCAAAACACGGTTCTTCTTTTTATTCATAGTAATTTCTACTGTGTTTAAACGATTCTCCTATATTTTTCTTGTAGCCTGAGTTATTATGCTAAAAGCCCTAATTTTCTAGGATGTCTGTTATTACATGTTTATGTGTGTTCGTTTCTTATGAAGTTGTCCGTATATTCTTTATGATTCTCGCTTTAGCTTGTTGCTAGGGTTTTCAATCTTATACTGTTCTCTAAATGTTTGCTTAGGGTTTCTCTGATCTTGTCCAATATGTTTTATTTACTGTTTAAAGAGCCTGACTATTCGTTCTACTGATTGTTTGCATGATAATCTATACTGAATTTATGTATTCTCCTTAAAACTGTGATACTTGCCTTAAAGATTGTGGTTTTGTGTATTTTCCCTATGACTCTTTACTTATTTTGAATTGTTTCCTTATTTGTTTAATACTTTCCCTTGATTTGGTATCAATTCCCTGTGATTGGAATCTCACTCGATATCCTATTGACTAATTCTCAAACCTGAGATGTACTCTGTCTTATTTTAGGTGCTATCAATATTTCGCATATACTTTCCTTACTTGTACTACTCTGCATTTAGTCTTCACTAAATGCCATATGCTTGACTATTCTGGTAAAAATAAGTTTGTGATCGACCATTTTCCTTGTTTAGCATGAATTGTGTCCGTTTGAACTATGACTCCCTAATTAAAGGGAGTCCGGGTCTTTAATTGATTCTGATTAAGTATTCTTCCAACAAGTGTGTTAAATTAGTACTTCTTACCTTATTTTTCCTGCATATTTCAAACTATAAATGCCTCTACTCTCTCATTAGCAAGACACGAACACACACCTTGTTCTACTCTTTCTTACTCACACATATATATTCTATTGCTCCTATTGATTGTCTGTTGTTACTAGTTGGCTGAAAGCCAAGACTAGTTGTGTTGTTTGCTTCTTCTTTACTCTGTATTTTATATCTTCAACTGGTATGTTTCCAATTTATATTTAAAGTCTCCAAAACAACATGTTTCTCTGGTTACTACGATTCATCCTGTTTTTTATCTTCTTTTATTTATGGCTGTGTTGTCCTACTTGAACCTAATTTGGTATACTATGTTATTTAGTTCTTGGTACCCCTCCCCTTAGCCTCAGCATGTGTACTCCCTCTTGTGTGTTTCAATATCAACTTGTTCATGTCTTCTGAGATCTCTAGTGTGCTATAATTACATTGTGCAATACCCTAAATGGCTTTTCCTAAACCTATGTGTAATCATGTTCTACCCTCTCCCAACACTCCCTCTAATTTGATTCCGTGTTGGTTTCAAACCATGACTGATCCTATCTCTGATTGTGTGACCATTAATATTCTTGCACCAATTGCAAGACTTCTGCCTGCTATGTGTTCATCATGTTATGTGCTCTATGTATCCCAATCCCCATTGCCCCTGTATGGAGGTTTGTGTTGCTGAACCTATCTTGGATCTGTGTTCCTTGAGTGTTATTGAACCTGTTTGGTTCTATGATTGGTCTATTGCTTATGTGATTCCACTATTGTTTTTTTCCAAAAATTGTTTACCAAACAACTTTCTTGAAATGTTTTCTTAAGTAAGGCCCTTTCAACACTGTTTTGTCAAAAACCTTTTAAAATTTATCTCTTGCACTTCACTCTACTCCCAGACCTTTAAGTTTTACCCCCTCAATGTGAGCACTGCTTTGGGACCCTTGAGATCCCTCTGAACTCTGACGCACTGAGGCTGGTACTTCAACACTGCACATTATTCCACTCTTGGTTACCAAGTCTGGGTGTGAGCATTTCCCGGGAGCCCTTGAGATCCTTAGGGAACTTTGACACACCCGGATTATGAAAGACTATGAAATACCAAAAGGCAATGAGGTTTTGGAGAATTTTGGCCTATTGAAGGCTCCTTATAGAATAACTTCTTATTTTTCTACTTTGTTTATGTAATTCATAATTCCTGGCTTGTAATAATTTGTAAACAACTCATGGGGGTTGGATAGTAAAAATGGGAGGGATAACTATCCATGCTTAGCTATTACAAGGGTACAAACCATGCTTAGGTTTTATTTCCTATCTGGTACCGCTGCCATGTACACCTAGAGATCTTGCATTAGGCCAACAAACTAATAAGCAAGTTATTCTACATTTCCTGAAATTGTGCCTAAAAACGCAATATTGACACTTAGAGATCCTGTTTAGGTTAAATAATAGTAATCAACATGTCATATCTGCATATACTGAAGCATGCTTAAACAGTTAGAAAATCCTGCTTAGGTTCTGCCTATACATCACTCTATATTTCTGTGCATTAGAGATCATGTCCTTAGGATTGCATTCATATCCGCTTAGGCACCTCTAGTCCAATTACTGATAAAAACAGTTTCATTCGTTTCTAACAAACAGCTAGTAGCAACCCTGAATTCTGAACACTTAGAACAGCGTGTTTAATAATACAATTTCAAACAGTTTTCTTTAAGTAATTCTAACACTGGTACATTGTTTTGCACCTAGGCAAGCCTAAGGTGATAAATTTGTTAAAACTTGAAATCTGCTTCCTTGTATACTTCCTAACATTCAATAGGTGAAATCAGTGGGCAAACTGATTAGGCCTTTCTGAATTACAGAACAAATCTTCTTTCTCTGTTATGTTTTAAAATCACCTAGACACCATGTCTTAAGATTCCAATTAATACCGCCCTTATATGTTTTTGAGTCGTTCTAATTATGAGCATAACCTGTGGAGGTAGACTTGAGCCTATTATATGCTCCTATGTGCTCCCCATTCATTACAGTCCTAAGTGTTATTGTTTGTCGCTTTAGAATCTTTACCTTTAAACCTGAGGGTTAGCCTAGTACCTCCCTTTTAGGATAGTAGTCCTAATCTCCTCTGGGACTGATAGGATGGGGTGGGTAATAGCACGCAATAGAGGTCGTGACCAACACGCCCTTTAATTATCTTCACGGGTGGGGAAAGGTAGAATATGGATATGATGACCGATGCGCTAATACCACGTGTAGCCCCTCTTCTAGGAGTGTCATACCGGGTATTGCATTAATGTGATCCATATTATTACAAACCTAGGATATCCCTTATTTTAAACGATAGATTATAACTCTTTTTTTTCAAAACTTAGCCATTTTATAATTGTTTTCCAAACACTTGCATGCTTAATCTGTAAATCCCCTCTTATTTGAACCTTTATTTGTTTGTTTGTCAACCCGTACAAATTGACGAAAACTATTTGGCCGGGAACCACACTTGTGGATCCTGAGGGGTTCCTAACACCTTTCCCTTAGGATAATTTCAAGCCCTTACCCAATCTCTGGTTAGTAACGTAGTTGTAATTGAACCCCCTTTGGTGCCCTAACGCACCGTTAAAATCGTTTGGTGGCGACTCTCCAAAACTTGCAAACCCCCTTTCCCAAAAGGAAAAGAGTTGCCTCTACCCGAATGTCCTACACCCGTATCTCTCCGCGAGAGGGAAAAGGGGGGGCGTGACAGCATGGCGACTCTGCTAGGGAATATAGGCTTTTGCCATTTCAAATCGTTTCATGAATTTGTGCCTTTATTTGTTTAATACTTGCACCCTTCCTACTAGGTGAAATTAATTGTTTATTTCTTTCAAGTAATTATTCCACAAAAATGAAACTGACGTGTCTCTTTGTTTTCCTCTATAACTGCTTTAAATCACAACTATTGTATTTACCGCTTTCCTTAACGTGCAAATATATGACAATTTTTTTTTCATGCTTATTATTGCATAATCATGCTAAACATTCATACTCCACTCGTGCCAAACAAAATACTATAGCAACGCTTGATGAGTGGTTGCGCTCTTCCTATATTATTACCCCCTAAATTCGGAAAGTCTTATTTGCGGTAAAATTAGTCGATCAGCGGTGCAGTCGACGGTTCCATGCCTTCCCCCTTGAATTGTCCGCTCAAGGGTACCAGTCTAAAACCCCATAGAAACCTTACTCTGTTGTATTGTTGCATGCATCATAGTCAAACCTAGTCAAGCTAGAGTGTCGTCCGCATGATAGCTTTTAAGACAGCCTTATCCAAAAGTACACTGGGTTTCCCTAAACCCAAACGGACGTCATCACGATCTGTGCGTTAAATGCTTCCTGCTAATTATTGATGTTAAATAGTCGAGTCTGGTGGGGGTAATGGCTAACCTTATTTGCTTTGCAGAATGAGGCACGAGGTCCCCAGATTCTGCATGGTTTCCAATATCCACCCAAGACTGCTGAGTTGGTGGGAGGACCTACATTCTTGCGATAAAGCTACCGTCAGATAACACCTGGTCAACCTACCATCTCTCCTACAAATCTAGCCTAACAAAATGATAATAAAGGCTGCTACCTTGTTTTGGGATTGCAAAAGGTCCGTGTACCGCTTTGGGGACATTGAAATGATGCCTTTGCTGGAGGAAATAGGAGGACTGGCTGGCCTATAGTCGAGCTGGAGGAGAAATTTATCAAAAGAGTCAGAAATTGTCAAAGGGCTGAGGGAGCTGAAGGGGGATACCTAGCCAGAACCTACCTGTTGCTGGGACTTCGTGAGCTGGGAAAGCTGCTCGAGGGAAGAAGGAATGCCAAATCTGGGAAGGTCCTTCTGGGACCAAGTAGATAGGAATGTCTTTGTTTTCTCTATTGATGTAATAAGGCCAATGACCGTTAATGCCTTTCATTTTTCGTTCATTTAGTGTCGTTTTGGGATTTGTCTATTTTTCTTATCAATAAAATGAGACATTTAGCATTCTAAGTTCTCCAAATCAACTTGTTGCTAGGCCTACCTCGGGCACAAAGTGGTTCCCAAATTAGGACACACTTTACATTCCCGCACTATGTGTTTAAATACTGCAATACTTTTTCATGATCCTCACTGACTTGGCTACCTTTTGTTTTTGTTTCTTTTCCTTTATTATTCCCCTCCCCAAAGGTTAGTTCGTGCATTCTGGCATCATCAGCCTATCGCACAAGATCCAAGGGCCCTCCACCTACTCCTCCTCCTAGTCCTCCTAAAGGCGGAAACAAAGGCAAGAGTAAGATGGAAGAATCTAGCGGTATCAGGAAGGAAAATATGGTTGAAAAAATAGAGGCCACTGACGGCCGGGAAATTCAGGTCCTGAATGAAAACATGTCACCACTTGAACAGAAATTGCTGAAGTTCCAAGAAGAACTCGACCAGGTCCGTAGTCTAGCCAACCTGTCATTTTACCTCAACGTCCTAGACGTCAACTTTCCAAATGCTCAAAACCCTACACCTCCACGGAATATCCCAAGGCAACAAAACTATCCCGCACCTCATCATCACGCCACTCCGCCAAAGAACCAAACTCTCCCAACACAATGCAATACTTGCCACACTTCAAACAACACTCCATTACTTATCCCAGAACCTCAGAACCCCACAAAGGATTGTTTCCACAATCCCATCTATGTGGAAACCATGACCCATTCCACTCCACCTATCCCATACCCATCCGAGTCTGATGAAAAGGACCTGCTCATCAAGAATCTGGCTGAGGAACTAAGGAAGCTGACCAGCCGAGTTCAGGGTGTTGAAGGAACCAAGGGAATCGAAGGGTTGAATTATGAAGACCTTTGTATACAACCTGATGTCGAACTGCCCGAGGGATACAAACCTCCGAAGTTCGAAATGTTTGATGGTACTGGTGATCTGAGGGTCCATCTAAGGACCTATTGTGACAAGCTAGTTGGCGTGGGAAAGAATGAAAGGATCCGCATGAAGCTGTTCATGAGGAGTTTGAAGGGAGATGCACTATCTTGGTACATCAGCCAAGACCCCAAGAAATGGTCCAACTGGGTAGGTATGGCAACTGACTTTATGGACAGGTTTAGATTCAATACAGAGAATGCACCAGATGTGTTCTATATCAAGAATATGAAGAAGAAACCCACGGAGACCTTTCGTGAGTATTCCACCCGCTGGAGGTCTGAAGCTGCTAAAGTCAGACCCGCTCTAGAGAAAGAGCAGATGAACAAGTTCTTTGTCCGGGCTCAGGACCCGCAGTATTATGAACGGTTCATGATGGTTGAGGGCCACAAGTTCTCCGACATCATCAAATTGGGTGAACAGATTGAAGAGGGTATCAAGAGCGGTATGGTCACGAATTTTGAAGCTTTGCAAGCTACAAACAAGGCTTTACAGTCCGGTGGTGTGTATAAGAAAAGAGACGTGGGAGCTGTAATGGTTGCACAAAGGGCCAAATCCCCACTCAAAAACCAAATTTATCCAACACCCCCACTCACATACCAGCCAACCTCGAGTTGCCAAGCACCCTCACCAAACTACCAAGCACCTTCACCCACTTACCAAACTCCACCACCCACCTATCAATCTCCACCACCCACATATCGACCTACTTCACCCAGATACTCACAACCCGCTCCTGTTTACCATACTTACAATTCTCAGCCATCTCATTACCAATCACCCCTACCCGTCAAAACTTTCGTAGACCTCGACCTAATTTTGATCGCAGACCCCCAAAAGAGTACACCGCCATAGCTGAACCCATTGACAAGTTGTATGAGAAACTCAAAGTTGCCAGTTACGGCACACCTATCCCTGCTACCACCCCTGAGAACCCTTCTCAGTGGGTTAACCTAAACAACTCATGTGCATACCATTCCGGCATGAAGGGGCACACCATCGATGAATGCCACTCTTTGAAAGACAAGATACAGTCCCTGATGGATAACAAGATCATTCTGGAAAAAGATCCCGCTCCAAACGTCTGCAACAATCCTCTGTCAGACCATAAGGGTTAAGGTATCCACATGATCGAGATAGAATATGATTGGGATCTCGAGGGATCAATCGGGTTGATCGCAGAAGGCGATGACCCAAAGAAACCAGCAGTCACTCCCAACCCGATAATAGTCTAGACTCAACCATCTGGGGATGCTGAGGTAAATATGCCCATACCTATTGAGTTTGAAGTAGCGCAACCCGCAAAGACACCAGCACCAATTGAAGTCGAGTTCATATCTCCGGAAAATACACCCGCACCATTTGAGGTCGCAGTCTTGCCACCCCGAACACTCGTTCCATTTGAAGTAAAGATGGCCGCACCAATTCCGGTGGCAATGTCAACCACGCCACCCTTCTATTCAAATGTTATCCCTTGGGACTATACAGTCGAGGCGAGAAGGAAAGGCAAGGTTGAAACTGATAACTTGTCGCAGCGCAGGGTATGATGAGAACTGGTAGGGTCTATACCTCGGATCATGTGGACGAATCAAGTAAGCAGGCTGCCAACCGGCCTCCCCTTATAGAAACAGGTCCCGATGACCTTTGGAGAAAGGTACAAGCTAAGGAGTATTCAGTCATCGACCAGCTGAACAAGACACCAGCACAAATATCCATCCTCTCTTTGCTGCAGAATTTCGAGACGCACCGAAGTGCTCTGTTGAAGGTGCTCAGTGAAGCGTATGTACCAAACAACATAACTCGTGGGGAAATGGCCAATATGGTGGGCCAGGTGTTGGAAAGTCACAAGATCACTTTCCATGAAGACTAGCTGCCTCCTGAAGGATTGGGACACAACAAAGCAGTGCACATCACCGTGAAATGCGAAGATCATTTCATCATAAGGATCTTGAATGATGGAGGCTCCAGTCTTAACATTTGTCCATTGATAACACTCAAGAAATTGGGTAAAGGGCTGCATGAGATAAGGGATGGAGCGGTCAATGGGAAAGCCTTCGACGGTTCTCAGAGGTCCACCGTCTATGCTTACAAATGGGACCAACATGGTTCGAGGTGGATTTCCAGGTGATAGATGTGCCAGCATCCTACAACCTATTGTTAGGACGACCCTGGATCCATGTTGCTAGGGCCGTAGCATCAACTCTACATCAGGCGGTAAAATTCGAGTGGAACCATCAAGAGGTGATTATTCATGGTGACGGTAGCAACCCCATTTATAGTCGTCAGATTATTCTAGTGATTGACGGAAAAAGGAAGATAGGCGGGGGAACTTACCACCACATCAAACGGGTCAACGCCATCGATAGGGACAAATGGTGGGATAGCAAGATTGAGAGAATCCTGAACTGGAGAGGATATGAGCCAGGCAAAGAGCTCGGTAAGAACCTTCAAGGGATCACGAAGCCCATAAATCTCAAGAAACATGGTACTACTTTCGGTTTGGGATATGAGTACACCTGGGAAGAATTTAGAAACTAGTCACCACCTTGGCGCGGTCCTTACTACCCACTGGAGCGGCCGATACCGCATCTGGAACAGACCTTCCAGCAAGTCGACGTTATTTATGGGTCAGACGAAGAAGAAGCACTCGCTGCACTGAGGAACTTGTTTTTGGAGGACAATGATATGGATTGATGTGTTATTCTTGAGGAGGAGGGGGAGGAAATCCCTTCCATACAGGATGTGAGCAGAGGGACATATCTCAAGAACTGGTCTATCAGGACGACCAAAGCCCGACGAGCCTCAGGGTAGCAAGGCTAAAACAAGCATTATTTACTGTTTTATTTACTAAATGATTTTCCTTTCCCTGCATCTTTTAATTCCTGCAATAAGATCTTCAATGTTCAAAACAGTTATTCAATTTATCAAAGTATATTCTAACTTCCCTAATAAAAAGTACAATATTTATTGCTACTGTTTTCTCTCATTACTTTATCTATACATCATTACTATTACTTGTCTTGATGAACCGATGACTGTGACATGCAACTAGACAACGCAGCAAACGGATGCTGATTCAGAAGAAGATGATATACCCGACGAGATTGCCAAAGAAGTTGAAAGCTTTGAGAACAGACCTAAGTCCAACCTGGAAAAGACTAAGGTTATCAACCTGGGAAGTTCAGAAAATGTCAAGGAAACACGGATCAGCATTCATCTGTCACAGTCAAAAAAAGAAAGAATACACAGAGTTTCTGAAAGAGTATGAAGACATATTCGCCTGGTCGTACGATGACATGACTGGTCTAAGTACGTCTATTGTGGCTCACAAACTTCCAGCCAATCCAATGTGTCCGCCGGTAAAGCAAAAGCTCAGAAAATTCAAACCTGACATGAGTTTGAAAATCAAGGAAGAAGTTACCAAGAAGATCAATGCCAAAGTTCTCAGGTTAGTTGAGTACCCGACATGGTTAGCCAAAATTGTACATGTGCCAAAGAAGGACGGGAAGGTCAGAGTCTGTGTCGACTACCGGGATCTCAACCAGGCCAGTCCAAAGACGACTTCCCCTTGCCAAATATACACATCCTAATTGACAATTGCGCTAAACATGAACTACACTCATTCATGGATTGCTTCGCTGGTTATCATCAGATTTGGATGGATAAGGAATATGCTGAGAAAACGGCGTTTATTACGCCATGGGGAGAGTGTTATTACAAGATGATGTCATTTGGCCTAAAGAATGCAGGGGCCACCTACATGAGGGCTATGACCACCATATTTCATGACATGATTCACAAGGAAATCGAGGTGTATGTGGATGATGTCATTATCAAATCAAAGAAGGCTTCTGACCACATGGAGGATTTAAGGAAGTTCTTCAATAGGCTGCAAAAATACAATCTGAAGTTGAACCCCGTGAAGTGTGCATTCGGGGTTCCTGCTGAAAAGTTGTTGGGGTTCATTGTAAGCCGCCGGGGAATAGAATTGAATTCGTCAAAAGTCAAAGCCATTCAGGAACTACCCCGCCAAGGACCAAGAAAGATGTGATGAGTTTCTTGGGAGGCTTAATTACATCAGCCGATTCATAACACAGTATATAGTCATCTGTGAGCCGATCTTCAAAATGTTGAAGAAGGACGCCGCAACTAAGTGGACCGAGGATTGTCAAAAGGCTTTCGACATAATCAAGTAATACTTGTCAACACCGCCAGTCTTGGTACCACCAAAGCCAGGTAGACCTCTGTTACTCTATCTTGCCGTACTAGATGGAGCTTTCGGTTGCGTTCTAGGAAACATGATGAAACAGGGAGAAAAGAGTAAGGAATTTATTATCTCAGCAAGAAGTTCACTCTGTATGAGACTTGGTATTCTCTTCTGGAACGCACCTGCTGTGCTTTGACTTGGGTAGCTCAGAAGCTGAGGCATTACTTCTGTGCCTACACGACATATCTCATATCAAGGATGGATCCATTAAAGTACATCTTTCAAAAGCCCATGCCCACTTGCAAGCTGGCCAAGTGGCAAATCCTACTGAGCGAATTCGACATTGTAACTCAGAAAGCAGTCAAGGGACAGGCACTGGCAGACCACCTTGCTGAGAATCCTGTAGACGAAGAATACGAACCTTTGAAAACGTATTTTCCTGATGAAGAAATATTATTCATAGGAGAAGACATTGCAGAATCCTATGACGGTTGGAGAATGTTCTTCAATGGAGCAGCAAACTTCAAAGGAGTCGGTATTGGAGCAGTCCTAGTATCAGAGACCGGTCAGCATTACCCGGTATCCACTAAGCTCAGGTTCCCCTACACCAACAATATGGCTGAATATGAGGCCTGCATCTTAGGGCTCAACATGGCCATTGACATGAACGTCCAGGAGTTGTTAATGATTGGTGACTCAGATTTGCTGGTGCATCAGGTACAAGGAGAGTGGGCAACCAAGAATTCCAAGATACTACCATATCTGCATCACGTACAGGAGTTGAGAAAGAGATTCACCAAGATAGAATTCCGGCATATCCTCAGAATCCAGAATGAGCTCGCCGATGCATTGGCTACTTTGTCCTCAATGATCCAGCATCCAGAAAAAAATTTCATTGATCCTATTCCCGTAAAGATTCACAATCAGTCGGCTCACTGTGCCCATGTTGAAGAAGAAGCATACGGAAACCCTTGGTTTCATGACATCAAGGAATATTTGGCGAAAAGAGAGTACCCAGAGCTTGCAAACGCCACTCAGAAACGCACACTTCAAAGATTGTCTAACAACTTATTTCATAGCGGAGGAATCCTGTATAGGAGAACTCCCGATTTGGAGTTATTAAGATGTGTGGACGCAAAAGAAGCATCAAAGCTACTGGAAGAAATTCATGTTGGGACCTGCGGTCCTCATATGAACGGTTTTGTTCTGGAAAAGAAGATACTCCGAGTTGGTTACTTTTGGATGACTATGGTGACGGACTGCATCAAGTACGTCAGAAAATTCCACCGCTGTCAGATACATGGAGATATGATAAAAGTACCTCCAAGAGAGCTCAATGCAACAAGCGCACCATGGTCGTTCGCCGCCCGGGGCATGGACGTTATTGGATCGATCGATCCTACCGCCTCCAACGGACACAGGTTCATTCTGGTAGCCATAGATTACTTCACCAAATGAGTCGAGGCAGCCTCCCACAAAGCAGTTACTAAGAAAGTCGTGGCTGACTTTGTCCGCGACCGCATTGTTTGTCGGTTCGGAGTTCCAGAGTCAATCATCACCAACAACGGTTCTAATCTAAATAGTGACTTGATGAAAGCTATATGTGAAACGTTCAAGATCAAACACAATAATTCCACAGCATACAGAGCTCAGATGAATGGAGCCGTAGAGGCCGCCAACAAAAACATCAAGAAGATACTAAGGAAGATGATAGAAAGGCACAAGCAGTGGCTCGAGAAGTTGTCATTCGCCTTATTGGGATATCGCACCACGGTCCGCACATCAACCTGGGCGACTCCCTATATGCTGGTTTACAGTACAGAGGTTGTTATTCCTGCTGAAGTCGAAATTCCATCTCTAAGAATTATACAAGAAGCTGAGCTCAGCGATGCAGAGTGGGTAAGTAGCCGTTATGAGCAATTAGCCCTCATAGACAAAAAGATAATGAATGAAGTCTGTCATGGTCAACTATATCAGAACACAATGACCAGAGACTTCAACAAGAAAGTCAAGCCGAGACGATTCACACCAGAGCAGCTGGTGTTAAAGAAATTATTTCCACTGGCAGGGTCGTACATGGTTCACAGAGTGCTGACAGTAGGAGCACTTATACTTGCAGAAATAGACGGAGAAGTTTGGCCGAAACCAATCAATTCAGATGCAGTCAAATGCTACTATGTGTAACTCTTTATGCTTTTGTCAACAATGTGAATTGAACTACGCCTGACCTGATTCCCGTTTAAGAGGGGATACGTAGGCAGCTCTGTGGGTTCGGTCACAATTCAATAAAATCTCATTTCCACGTAATTAGAAACTGGGGCAAAATTTTTAGGAGGACCCTCAAAACTCTGAAGCAAGTTCAGCCGATCACCGCGTTAGAAACGGTCAGAAGTACTCACCCATCAAATTGGGGCGGAATTTTGAGGAGGACCCTCAAAATTCTGCAGCAGGAGAGGTTGCAATGTCTCAAACTATGTCACGATCGTCGGTTCATCTAAAACTATTATACTTTTACAAAATCATGCATACTTATTTTCGAAACAGCTTGTTTAGCGAACGCTACCCCAATGATACGGACGGTATCATCATGATCAAGTGAACGATTCAAGTAAAGCCAGCGAGAATGCGAACTAACCTTTCCCCTTACAGAACTCATGATTTTTCTTTGGATGCAGGCACCAAGATTGCGAAGGCCCCAAAAAACATACTATCCGCCCGAAAGACGTATATTGTTCAAAGACACGCTTCTCAAACTCGTCGCACATGCCGACATTTATTATCAGCACAAGCGATGCTTCGTTATCACAACAATCACAGTACCGCAATTCATCACCAGCTAAGAACTCCTACAGTCATTTATTCATCGCATAAGGCTACCATTCTGCCTTCCGAGGTTAAGCTCTACCTCCATTTGCATTGCACAAGGCTACCATTCTACCTTCCGAGACTAAACGCTGTCTCCATCTTGTATAAGGCTACCATTCTGCCTTCCGAGGTTAAACGCTACCTCCATCTCCATTGCATAAGGCTACCATTCTACCTTTCGAGGCTAAATGATGTCTCCATCTGCACTCGCATAAGGCTACCTTTCTGCCTTCCGAGACTAAACGCTGTCTCCATCTGCATTCTTGCATAAGGCTAACTTTCTGCCTTCCGAGGTTAAACTCTACCTCAACTTGCATTGCATTCTTGCATAAGTCTACCTTTCTGCCTTTCGAGACTAAATGTTGTCTCCATCTGCATTCGCATAAGGCTATCATTCTGCCTTCCGAGGTTAAGCTCTACCTCCATCTGCATGGCATTAGGCTACCATTCTGCCTTTCGAGGCTAAACGCTGCCTCCCATTTACTTTTCAAAGGGCAGCCACTGCCTATAGCATTATTTACTTCGCTTTCCTTTCGGGCTAAGCTCTGCCCCTTTAATTCACAAGACTAAGCTTTGTCTTGTTAGCATCATACTATTGCATCTTCATGGGCTGAAACACCGCCAACTTGTCCAAAGGCGTCATCGTTCGGAGGCACCATCTTCATGGCCCGAGAACCCCATGTCATGGCGTGAGGATCTATTTTATCAGTTTGCATATCATTATTCAAAGGCATCATGGTTCGGAGGCACCATCTCCATGGCCCGAGAATATCATTGCATAGCCTACGAATCCTGCATTAAGCAATTCATGGACCAGGACATCATGGTCTAAAGACGTCATCCTTAACCGTCCAAAGACAGCATTCATGGTCCAACGAGAATTTGCATCATGTTTAAATTACGCACAATATGCTTGTATTACCCATTTTCAGGTAACCCGGCAAGCAACAGCCATCCTGGCAGGAGTGGTCCCGCTCCCGTTCCCTTAATTACCCCATAAGCCGCTTGTCCACCCAACCTTGCACCGTGCGTCTGTTCTTGCAAAACTTTATCGGTACACTTCGCTGATGACCCCTGAACTACATACGGCCTGATTCATGTAATAACCATGGATATGTAGGTAGCTCAAAAACCAGGGTGCGGCCTAAATCTTTCAAACTATTTCCACTCGGTTAAAATTGGCCATCATATCTTTACCCGAAAACTCTTTCATCCTTCCCGGGTAAAGAGGGGCAGTTATTGATACCCAATTTTTCCTCGAAATTAGTTTCAAACATACATTTTACCTTCAAAATCACTTTTCATAATGAATGGTATTTTTCATTTTTTTTATCAATTCATTTTCCTATTTATTTAGCATTTTTATTCAATACTTGTTCATAAATTATATTATAAATAATTTCAAAATATCCCCCAGCTCAATATATCATTTGTAATCCTATTAGGGTTTAATTATTTCACAAATTAACTGATTAGGCATTGTTTAGCTATAACTACACAAATTTTGCAACTATGGCCTAATTGTGCATTTATGCTATTTTAATTCCATAATTAATCATTTTTATATTTTTCATGTTAGCTAATTACCTTAAATTTCACATACTTAGCATTAATTTATTTTTATATAATTATTAGCTATTTTATTAACTATTTTATTTTTATTTTTTCATGGGTATTTACAATCTGGCCACTTTTGATTTTTTATTGCCACCCAATACCCAACCCATTTAATTGACCCAGTAACCCAGCCCAGACTAATATCCTACCCGGCCCAACCCCAAACCAATCTAAGTCGTTGATCAAATTAGATCAACGACCCAGATTATTATTACAATAATTAAACTCACATACCCCCCTCCCCCCTCCCCCCACCCCTCTCATTCTCATCGGTTTCTCATCTCTCTACTCTCTCTCTCTATCCCTCTAGTATCTTCTAGAGACTTCTGTCTCCTTCCTGCTCCGATGAGTTTCTTCATCTTCTCCGGCGACCTTCTCCACTGGAGGCCATGGATTCCTCACCCTCTGCCTCCTATGGTTCCCTTATGCCGGTGTTTGCCACATCTAAGGTCTTCAAGAGACCTGGGTTAATCCTCCCTCCCTGGGTCTGTGCTCACCATTCTCCGGCCACCTCCGGCCACTCGAGTAAGATTCATGACCATTGGGGCTAAACCAGTAAAATTTTCGAGGTTCTTCTTATCTTTCTTGATTCTTTTTGAAACCATAAATGCTTAAAACTCCCCGATTCTTTTAGATCTATGATAGATCTGTGTATATTTAAAGATATTTCGTTGTTTTTCTCAAAGATTCTCTGGTTTTCTCTAAAACGACTCTTCGTTTTTCAACTAGGGTTTCGTGACCCTTTTTCAAAAAACGGTTCTTCTTCTGATTCTTAGTAATTTCTACTGTGTTTGAACGATTCTCCTATATTTTCTTGTTGTCTGAGTTATTATGCTAAAAATCCCTAATTTTCTAGGTTGTCTGTTATTACATATTTATGTGTGTTCGTTTCTTATGAAGTTGTATGTATATTCTTTATGATTCTCGCTTTAGCTTGTTGCTAGGGTTTTCAATCTTATAATTTTCTCTAAATGTTTGTTTAGGGTTTCTCTGATCTTGTCCAATATGTTTTATTTACTGTTTAAAGGGCCTGACTTTTCGTTCTACTGATTGTTTGCATGATAATCTATACTGAATTTATGTATTCTCCTTAAATCTGTGATACTTTCCTTAAAGACTGTGGTTTGTGTATTTTTCTTATGACTCTTTACTGATTTTGAATTGTTTCCTTATTTGTGTAATACTTTCCCTTGATTTGGTATCGATTCCCTGTGATTGGAATCTCACTCGATATCCTCTTGACTAATTCTCAGACCTAAGCTGTACTCTGTCTTATTTTAGGTGCTATCAATATTTCTCATATACTTTCCTTACTTGGAATACTCTGCATTTAGTCTTCATTAAATGTCATATGCTTGACTATTCTGGTAAAAATCGGTTTGTAATCGACCCTTTTCCTTGTTTAGCATGAATTGTGTTCGTTTGAACTATGACTCCCTAATTAAAGGGAGTCCGGGTCTTTAATTGATTCTGATTAAGTATTCTTCCTATAAATGTGTTAAATTAGTACTTCTTACCTTATTTTCCTGCATAATTCAAACTATAAATTCCTCTACTCTCTCATTAGCAAGACACGAACACACACCTTGTTCTACTCTTTCTTACTCACACATATACATTCTATTGCTCCTATTGATTGTTTGTTGTTACTAGTCGGCTGAAAGCCAAGACTAGTTGTGTTGTTTGCTTATTCTTTACTCTGTATTTTTCATCTTCAACTAGTATATTTCCAAATTATATTTAAAGTCTCCAAACAACATGTTTCTCTGGTTACTACAATTCATCCAGTTTCTGATCTTCTTTTATTTATGGCTGTGTTTTCCTACTTGCAACTAATTTGGTACACTATGTTATTTAGTTCTTGGTACCCCTCCCCTTAGCCTCAGCATGTGTACTCCCTCTTGTGTGTTTCAATATCACCTTGTTCATGTCTTTTGAGATCTCTAGTGTGCTATAATTACATTGTGTAATACCCTAAACTGCTTTTCCTAAACCTATGTGTAATCATGTTCTACCCTTTCCCAGCACTCCCTCTAATTTGATTTTGTGTTGGTTTCAAACCATGACTGATCCTATCTCTGATTGTGTGACCATTAATATTCCTACACCAATTGCAAGACTTCTGCCTGCTATGTGTTCATCATGTTATGTGTTCTATGTATCCCAATCCCCATTGCCCCCTGTGTGGAGGTTTGTGTTGCTGAACCTATCTTGGTTCTGTGTTCCTTGAGTGTTACTGAACCTGTTTGGTTCTATGATTGGTTTATTGCTTATGTGATTCCACTACTGGTTTTTTCCAAAAAAATGTTTACCAAACAACTTTCTTGAAATGTTTCGTTAAGTAAGGCCCTTTCAACACTGTTTTGTCAAAAACCTTTCAAAATCTATCTCATGCACATCACTCTACTCCTAGATCTTTAGGTTCTACCCCCTCAATGTGAGCACTGCTTTGGGACCCTTGATCTCCCTCTGAACTCTGACGCACTGAGGCTGGTACTTCCACACTGCACATTATTCCACTCTTGGTTACCAAGTCTGGGTGTGAGTATTTCCCGGGAGCCCTTGAGATCCTTAGGGAACTTTGACACACCCGGATTACGAAAGGCTATGAAATACCAAAAGGCAATGAGGTTTTGGAGGATTTGGGCCTATTGAAAGCTCCCTATAGAATAACTTCTTATTTTTCTACTTTGTTTATGTAATTCATAATTCCTGGCTTGTAATAATTTGTAAACAACTCATGGGGGTTGGATAGTGAAAATGGGAGGGATAACTATGCATGCTTAGCTATTACAAGGGTAGAAACCATGCTTAGGTTTTATTTCCTATCTGCGCAATAGAGATCCTGTGTAGGTTCATATGTCCATGCATTAGAGATCCTGCTTCTTAGGTTTTTGTTGTTTTAGCATACTCACTTTGCTTAGAAAATCCTGCTAATAAATGGTGTTCTTTGTTATCGCTGCCATGTACACCTAGAGATCATGCATTAGGCCTAACAAACTAATAAGCAAGTTATTCTGCATTTCCTGAAACTGTGCATGAACAACGCAATATTGACACTTAGAGATCATATTTAGGTTAAATAATAGTAATCAACATGTTATATCCGCATATACTGAAGCATGCTTAAACAGTTAGAAAATTTTGCTTAGGTTCTGCCTATACATCACTCTGTATTTCTGTGCATTAGAGATCATGTCCTTAGGATTGCATTCATATCCTCTTAGGCACCTCTAGTCCAATTACTGATAAAAACAGTTTCATTCATTTCTAACAAACAGCTAGTAGCAACCCTGAATTCTGAACACTTAGAACAGCGTGTTTAATAATACATTTTCAAACAGTTTTCTTTAAGTAATTCTAATACTGGTACATTGTTTTGCACCTAGGCAAGCCTTAGGTGATAAATTTGTTAAAACTGGAAATCTGCTTCCTTGTATACTGCCTAACATTCAACAGGTAAAATCAGTAGGCAAACTGATTAGGCCTTTCTGAATTACAGAACAAATCTGCTTTCTCTGTTATGTTTTAAAATCACCTAGACACCATGTCTTAGGATTCCAATTAATACCTCCCTTATATGTGTTTGAGTCGTGTTAATTATGTGCATAACCTGTGGAGGTAGACTTGAGCCTCTTATATGCTCCTATGTGCTCCCCATTCATTACAGTCCTAAGTGTTCTTTTTTGTCGCTTTAGAATCTTTACCTTTAAACCTGAGGGTCAGCCTAGTACCTCCATTTTAGGATAGTAGTCCTAATCTCCTCCGGGACTGATAGGATGGGGCGGGTAATAGCACGCAATAGAGGTCATGACCAACACGCTCTTTAATTATCTTCACGGGTGGGGAAGGGTAGAATATGGATATGATGACCTATGCGCTAATACCACGTGTAGCCCCTCTTCGAGGAGTGTCATACCGGGTATTGCATTGATGTGATCCATATTATTACAAACCTAGGATATCCCTTATTATAAACGTTAGATTATAACTCTTTTTTTTCAAAACTTAGCCATTTTATAATTGTTTTCCAAACACTTGCAT
>ML257966.1:0-70367 GCA_005239495.1 Nicotiana undulata | reverse complement strand
ACAGGGAAAAACAATGAACATGCTGTGTCCTAACTACCCGGACGAAGCAGTAATAGTCACTACGTACGGACTTTCGTCACTCGGTGCATACGTAGCCCCCAAACAAGATCACATAGCAAACAAGGTTACCTAGAGGGACAATTTCCCTCTTACGAGGTTAGAAAGGAGACTAACCTCGCTCCGAAGATTCATCACCGACTTCCAAGCATCTACAACGACTAAAAATGGATGCGCACGCTCCCAAACTATTCAAATAACGATAATTCAATGAAAATATACTCAATAGATCATAACCAATTCAAATTACAAAGTTCCTCAGCCCGGCTCAATGAAATGACAAAAATGCCCTCGGGCCCACGTGCCCGGACCTCGAAATTTCTTGAAGAAAATCTCTACCCGAAGCTTTACTAATTAAATTATACAATTTACTTCAAAAATTCATGCTCAAATCGTGGCAAAAGATCATATTTTCCAAATTCAAGGTTTCTTAGCAAATTCCCACATTTTCCCTCAATTTTCATATCAAATCTATGTAATAAATCTTGTATTTAACTTGAAAATAAGTAGAAACAACTTACCTTTGATGCTTGATGAAATCCCCCTTGAAATGCTCTCCAAAATCATCCAAGCCAAATGAAAGAAATGAAGAAAATGGGCCAAATTCGAGTTTAAAGAATCTGCCCCTGCTTCATCGAGTTGTACCTTGCACTTGTGCTGCACAGGTTGTACATCCTATTAAAATTCCCTTGTTGAACACCTTCTGTTAAGACACCCATAACTTCTTGTAGTAATATCCAAATAATAAACGGTTTGATGATTTAGAAACTAGACTCTAAGATCTTTAATTTGATAGGTTTTACACCATATAACTCTTTATATATTCCGAGTTATGAGCTTCTAAAGTCAGCCCTGTGCATCTGAAAATTCTATCGAAACTGCTCGACCAACCACCTTCAACCGATCATAATTTTCAGTACAAATGTCCAAATTATGCATAATTTAACATTATGAAAACTATATTTCAAGGGCTACAACTTTCATGTTTTTCATATTTTCCGATTCCTTATATATTTCTATATATAACCTTCCAAAGTAGGCTCCTCGTGCACTAATTGTTGTCCAAAATCTGCAGAACCAGCATTCTTTTCTTCTTTTTTTTGGTCCGAATTCATTCCGTTAACCTTCCGAAATCCACCCGAGGCCCTCGGGACCTTAACAAATTATACCAAAATATCCCAAAACATGATACGAACTCGCTCGAGGCCTCAAATCACATCAAACAACGCCGAAATTTCGAATCGCACTAAAATTCAAACTTTATGAACTTTGAAATTTCAACTTCTACATCCGATGTCGAAACCTATCAAATCACGTCCGATTGACCCCAAAATTTGCACACAAGTCATATTCGACATTACGGACCTGCTCCAACTTTCGGAATAGGAATTCGACCCCGATATCAAAAAGTCAAACTCTCGGTCAAACTTCTCAAAAACCTTCAAATTTCTATCTTTAGCCAAATGACTTCAAAATGACCTCCAGACATCCGAATTCACTTTCGATCGCGCTCCCAACTCCAGAATCACCATACGGATCTATTCCCAAACTCGGAATCCCAAACGGAAATCAATATCATTGAAATGCGCTTCAAGCCAAACTTAGGAAATTTCTTTAAAAATGCTGACTTCCACAATATACACCGAAACGCTCTCGGGTTATCCAAATCCCTATCCGGACATATGCCCAAGTCCGAAATCATCATACGAACCTGCTAGAACCTTCGGATCCTGATTCCAAGGTCGTTTACTCAAAATTCAATCCGAAAACCAAATTGAATCAACTTAAGAAATTCTAGAATTCACTTCAATGCGCCGAACCGGCCTATACTACTCGGAATTACTTCAAATTTTGCAGACAAGTTATAAATGACATAACGGAACTATTCCCGGTCTCGGAATTTCATTCGGACCTCGGGAACATAAAATCACATTTCAAGCCAAATTTCAAATTCTTTAAAAATCCTCAAAACTTCATTAACTCCAATTTTCTCATTTTGATCCGAAACCCGTCAAATCAAGTCCGTTTCTTACCAAATTTCACAGACAACTTAAATAACACATATTGAACCTGTTCCGGGCTCCGGAATCATAATACGGGCCCGGCCGCACAGATTTTACATCAAGGTTCATTTTTCATAAGTCTTTAATATTTTCATAAAACAATTTCCTTTACAAATTCAGTTCTCGGACTTGGGTCCTCGGAATTCGATTCCGGGCATACGCCCAAGTCCCATATTTTCCTACGGACCTTCCGGGACCGTTCACCAAATATATTGACCAAAGTCAACTTTATTCAACTAATTATCATAAATTTAACTCTTTATCAAGTTTCCACATAAAGGCTTCCCGGCTACGCGCCCGGGCTGCGCACACACATCGAGGTGAGATTGACGAAGGCTTTCGGGGCCTCGGAACACTGTCATAATTAAATTTACATAAGATGACCTTTTGGGTCATCACAGTTTACTCAAAATTCCAGTCTTACTCAATTTTCTCAACTTAAGGCTTCTGAAATGAGAATTTTCCTTTCAATTTAACCCCGAACCCCCTGAATTTCAACTGACAATACCCACAAGTCATAATACCCGAAATAAAGTTGTTCATGACTCCCAACTACTGAACGACGCGCTGGATCTCAAAACGACCGGTCGGGTCGTTACATTTTATTTACCCTAAAATTAGGGTTTTGATTTTCAAAGACGAACCAAATCTGTTGTTTTATCTCTGTGTATCTATTATGGTTTTCCTTTATTATTTCTGACTGATTTTACTTATCCTAATTACTTACGTCTATATGTCTTTGTATTTATGCCCATTTTCTAGGGTTTTCGATTGTTTAATTATTTCTTTTAATGTTTCTGTCTATTTGTCTCTAACTCTGGCGTTAATTGCTGATTAATTTTACTTACCCCAAAATTATGGTTTTGAAACCACTCTTTCCTTTTCTTGTATGGTACTGATATTTCCTTTGTTGTTCGTTTTACCTGTTATTTCCTTACCATATTTGATCTGGTACTTGACTATTTGATTGACTCTGTATAATACTTTCCCTAACTTAAGTAGTACTAGCCTGATTTTATACTATTATGTTTTGTTAATTGATTGAAGCCGACTCTAATTGGTTTTAGAGTTATTCTCATTCCTTATTAGTGTAAGACAAATTCGTTACCTTATTTGTATGCTTAATTCAGTGCTATTTAAACCCCTCCCTCATTCCTTTTAGGACAGACTCAAACTCTCATATTTCTAACTAAAAACTTAAGCTCTCTTTGTTCTCTCTTGTTCTGATTTCTGTACTAAGTGGTTATTGTTTGGCCGGCTGAAATCCAATGCCAAATTACTCTGGAACTTAACTGCTATTTCACATTTACTTTCTTTCTTCTCAACTATTATGCCCTAACCTTTGCAATTTCATTCTCTATGTTTTGCTCGACTAGTCTGTTTCAATCCTCAACATGATTCTGTATTTTATATGATTACATCATCTCATTTAGTAACATTGTTAACTTAGGATTAAGTTATTTCAAGTAATATGAATCCTCTCGTAGGTTAGTCTAAGGTTTAATCTGTTTCATGCCTTGTTGTTAATTTTGTACCTATTTTGAACTTTGCATATTACAAACATGTAATCAGTTAGCTTGTTGTTTAACTTATATGTCCTGTTTGTTTAACTCAAATGTTTCTGCCTAATTGTTTCTGTGACCCAGCCATGGTTGTTTCAAATACTAGCATGAGTATTTAGGTTAATTAGATGTCAACCTACTTGAACTATGTGCTGAACATGAACCTTATGTGTTTCTTGGTGCAGTATTGCTTGCAACTCTGTGTTCTGAACTTTCTTTCTTCTGAGATTGAACTATTTTAAAATCTTCCCCTTTTCCTTTATGTACGGGTTTTAAACCCCCTACTCCTAGTACTTTAGGTTCTCTACCACCCTAGTGTGAGCACTGCCTAGGGTCCTTGAGACTCCTTTGAACTCTGACACACTAGGGGCTGGTTTTCCAATCTTTTATGAATTACCTTCTGAATGTGGTTCAGGTGTGAGCATTGCCCTGGGTCCCTGAGGCCCTTGGGAACTTTGACTCACTGGAAGCCTGGTTTTAATGTGCTACGAATGAATCATTGCTACTCTTCAAAGCTGTTATGTTGAAAGGACTGGATCCCAGGTTTATTTGGGCCTATGAAGGTTCCCTATAGTGTAACTATTATCATTATGTAATTCATTTGATATTCTGGGCTATAATAATTCTGTAATAACAGATTTGGGGATATTTAGTAAAGCTAGGTTTTTTTTCTTATATCTTTTGTTAAAACTGAGTAGAAATCCTGCCAATATGATTTAATTATGCTATGTGAGTACTATACTGTGTTTAGAAATCCTGCATATAGGACTTTCATGATCATTTTGTATTTTGTATTTGCATACTAGAGATCCTGCTTATAGGACTTCCATTTTAATTCTGTATTCACATTGCATGTTAGAAATCCTGCTCATAGGATCCGTCAATCCAAAAAATGTGCATTAGTGACCATGCCTATAGGACCTTGCTATTTGAGTTAACTATCCTTCCTGGCAAGATGTTTAATTTCTACCTATACACAATTAATAGATACCAGTCTTATAGGATAAACAATTAGCCTCACACCTAGAGATCATGTCAATAGGATAAAAAGGTCAATTTCAAACCTAGAAATCATGCCTATAGGTTTAAAGTCAATTCAGCAATAGAAACCAGGCCTATATGACTAAAATTAGTTTCCGTAACTAAAAATCATGTCTTAGGATTTAAATCAATTACGCACTTAGAAATCATGCCTATAGGATTGAAAAGGGAATAAAACCTACTGTTGTGTATTAAAATCAATATTCATCTAGAAGTCCTGTTTATAAGTCAGTAATTAATAAGTTCGTAGAAATCATGCCTATAGGATCCTGTTGGTCGATTATGAATTCAATCGCTATTGTCAATCACTTAGGCAATATATATGTAGGAGTTAATAATGATTCTCAGTTTAAAGTTGTGACATATTATTGCCTGAAGTGCCCAGACTCATGCTGAATAAAATCAGTAGGAAAACAAATAGGTCTTAATGTTCGCTTTAATAAAAATGTCTTTACACTCTGTTTTTCTCACATAGATATCCTGCCTATAGGATTCCAAGTTAATAAAGTTTGTTGATTCAATTTCGTGCTTTTGTTGTTGTTGATACCCAATTTTTTCTCAAATTATTTGCAAACTTGCATATGAGCTTTCTAAAGTACTCTTTGTAATAATGAGTATTTTTCCCTATTTTTATTAAATTATTTTCCTGTTTATTTTAATATTTTATATTTAAATAATTCATAAATTATGCTATAAATAATGTCAAAATATTTCCCAGCTCAGTATGTTATTTATAATCATTTTTATCCATCAAAATTCAATTATTTCATAAATTAGCCAATTGGTTTTTATTTAATTTCAATTACAACAATTTTACAATTATAGCCCAATTAGACATTTTGTATTATTTTAATTCGAAATTTATGCACTTTACACTTAATATTAGTTAATTACTGTAATTTCACCTATTTAAACTTAATTTCATTTTTATACAATTATTAGCTATTTTTATTAATTATTTATATATTTTAATAGGTATTTAACTTATAGCCATTTTTCATTTTTCAAATTCATCCTAATTTACCCAAACCCCAGCCCAATTGAACTAACCCAATACCCAAGCCCAAATCCTACCCAAACCCGACCCAGCTCTTGCCAAATCCTGACCGTTGATCAATTTTGATCAACGGTCCGGATTAAATCTTTCCTTAATTAATCCCAACCACCATCTCCCCGACCCCTCATTTCCTCACAACCTCTCATCTCTCTACGCTGGTCTCTCTCTCTAGTCTCTCTAGAGACTTCTCACCTCCTCGTCTCCGATGAAACTTGTCCTCCTTTCTCCGGCCATCTCCGGCGACCACCCTCCAACCTCGAGCCTCCAATGGATTTCCCTCACCTGGCTCATCATCCCTGAGGTCTTCAAGGGCCCTGGGCCATGCTGACTTGCACCTAGTGTTTATGCTTGGGTGTTTATAGTCTCTCAGGTGATTTTTGGCAAAATCACACCATATGTGTTCCGATCCTTGAGACTTACGACAGGTTCTTCTGTTCTACTTAGGTTTCTTTGAAACCCTCGCTTTTGCTTAACTCTTTTATATCCACGCTATTTTTAATGGTTCAAGTATGTCTCACTTTATATTTTACATTATTGTTGACTTAATCTTTAAGAATCTTCAATTTTCAAACATTTTTTACCTCATTTTGGAAACTAGGGTTTCTCATAACCCTTTTATGCCTGTTTTAAGCCAAGTTTTTCTTTGTGTTTAAGTTGATTCTTTGCATATCTCGACTGATTCTGTACTTTTGTTTCTTTTTAAACTCGCCTATGTCGAAACCCTAACTGTTATGATTTTTCTGTCTGGGTTCTTCGTATTGACCTGATTATTTGATTCCTATTATGACTCTAAGATTGTTGTATTTCGAACAAGCTTGCTAAGGCCTAACCTACTTGTGTTACCTATATGTGATTGTTTATTTGGACCTATGCATCTCTGAACTTGTCTGTTGCTATGACTATTGGTTTCTCTATATATGTGTTCAAATAAAGAGCATGAATCTCTCTTGATTGACACTGATTTCCTTATTAAATGATCTGACTGATCATATGTCTTTCAAAGCCCTAGAGCGCTGCGTGTTTGTTTATACTGATTGATTAACTTACCTTGTTTACTAAGATTCTCTATTTACTGAACTATTTCCTTAATTATGGCTTTCTGAATCTAGTCCTAATTTACTACTCTATACTTAATAAACTTTGACTCCTTCCTTATTAGTCATGTACTGATTTTATATGTTACTAAGTTTTACAGTGTGAATTTTGAAATCCCTTAACTTAAGGGAATAAATGTCTTGATTTCCTGGTTAATTGAGTCCGAATTCCTTGATTACTATGCTACTTTGATTCTTTCCCTGTTTAGTCTTGTACTGGCTTCTACTTACCTTAGATGCTATGTGTTTTACCGTTTGAGTTTTTAATTCCCTTAACTTAAGGGAACCGTGTCTTAATTTCTACACTAATTGATTCTGACTTCTTTTATTACCATGCCATTGTGATTCTTACCATATTTGGCTACTCGTTTTTCAACTATAAAAGTCCTAGCTTTTTTTCCACAAACAGACACACAGATTGGTGATCAAAACTTCCTCTCACACAAAAATCTCTCTGCTATTATTTTAGTCTTTGCTCTTGTCTACTGTTAGCCGGCTATAAGCCAGGGCTAACCATTATGCTCATTTTGCTTACTCTTTCTCACTGGTATGTTCTAATTAATATTCAAGCTCCAAATCAATGTGTTTCTTATTGCTTCAGTTTATTATATTCCTAATTGTCTTCTACTTGTGCTTTTACTGTTCAACTTGAAATTAAGTCTCTTGTTTAGCTTTCAGTACTCACCATGCTTCATCTCTTTAAGATTTACATGCTAATGTTTCTAGGATTGTTGTTTATTCTTAATTTGTACCTCTTATGCCTGTATCCTGTTATTGTCTATTGTCATGCTTAAACTTGGCCATCTCCTGACTCCATGAACCCCTCTGATTTGTGCAACTATGTTTAAACAGGTCTATGCATCTCTTCCTTATTACTATGTGGCTTATCTATCCCCTGAATTTCTCTGATTTGTGCAACTAGGTTTAAACAAGTTTTATTGAACTTATGCATATTCTCTTGCCTATTCTGTGACTTATTTGTCCCCAATCCCCATTGTCTTCGTATTGCTAGACTTGTTCAGATATGTTCTTCTCAGATACTACTACTGTTTTCAAAAGCTATTCTGTTTGTAAGCTTTTTCCAACTGGATCCTGTCTTTCAAAAACTCTTTTTCTCTTTTAAATACACTCCTGTCATTTCTCACTATTCCTAGAAACTTAAGTTCCACCCCCTCAGTGTAAGCATTGCTTAGGGAATCTTGAGTTCCCTCTGAACTTTGACGCACTGAGGCTGGTAATTCCACTGCACATGCTTCAAATTGTGGAAACTATGTCTGGGTGCTGGTATTGGCCAGGGACCCACGAGGTTCTTAGGGAGCTTTGCCGCACCCGGACCATGAAAGGCTGTGAAACTCAAAAGGATTGAGGTTGGGAGATATGGGCCGGATTGAAGGCTCCTTATAGAATTAGCTTCTTATTTTCCTTTAAGTGATGTAATTTATTATTCTTGGTTTGTAATAATTTGTAAACGAATAATTGGGGCTGGATAGTGAATATGGGAGGGGAATATGCATTCTTAACATAGTATGGGTAGAAACCATGACCATAGGATTTACTTTACCTATGTGTGCAATAGTATCATGCTTAGGACATGCATACCATGCATTAGAACCATGTGTAGGTTGTTTACTTCAGCATCTCTACAATACTCATGTTTATTTTAGAAATCCTGTTCACAGCTAATAACTGTAATAAAAACTGTTGTAATGTTACTGCCTCTGCATTTTCATCTAGAAATCATGCCTTAGGTTGCATAACAACAATCAAGTCAATGTGTGCATTAGATACCATGTTTCCTAGGGCCTTACCTTCAGCATGTCTGTTTTATTCTATTGAACGCCTAGAAAGTACGTATTAAGTCTAATCACGCTCCTGTATCGCCGGTACATCTAATAACCTCGCTAAAACTGTGTTAAATGGCTAAAATGTTTTCTGCCAAACTCAAACACTGCCTTCAATGTATTGTCCCTTATGTCTTTTAAAATCAAGATTAAGACCTGTTTCACTGATTTTTTTTAAGCCTAATAATCAGTATGTATATATATTTCAGACGCCTAGGCAAACCTTAGGCCTAATATTTATTAAAACCAAAATCAACTGTTATGTCTTGCCTGTATTAAAGAATGGGCCATAAAACCTTTGTCTAGAAACTGTTGTATTTTCAAAACCATTTACCCTTTTCTAAAATGTGTACAAATCATTCTGCTTATTTAAGATCTCTGCTTTGCTTTCGAACTACTGTTTTCTGAAAGTATTCTTTCACTTCTTTCACTAAAAAAGTTTCATTGAAACTGCTGCTTTGAATTCCTACTCTGCTTTAAACTACTGGATCTTCCAAAAGTCACTTGCTCCTTCGAATCACTCTGTCATTCTAAATCATGCTTTACTGAGATTTTTTTCTAAAAGTTCTTCATCTGCTTTTACTGAAAAATTCATCTAAAATGCTATGCACTTTTAAATCTTGCTACTATCTTTGAATTACTGGACCTTTTAAATTCAATCACTCTTCTTTAAGCTACTCTGTTATTACTGAACTTCCTGCTTTATTACTGAGTTTTCAAAAAAGGCATTCCCTTTTCTAAACTGCTGAAACCATACTGATTTCCAACTCAAAAAACTCCTGTTTTAAATCCTGACTTTGAGACTTCGATTGTGTTTGAGACGTGCTATTTACGTGTTTACTTGTGGAGGGATCCGTGAGCCCGTATCTTCCCTTACATGTTCCCCGTATTTGTAGTCCTATTTGATGTTTTACATGCCACTTAGAATTTTATTCTTATAAACCTAGGGGTTCGGCCTAGTACTCGCCTTGTAGGATTAGTAGTCCTAAATACCCTCTAGGACTTATAGAATGGGACGGGTAATAGCACGCAATAAGCTTCGTGACCGACACACGCATTTTAAATACCTTAACGGGGCGGGAAGGGTAGAATATGGATATGATGACCGGTGCGCTAATACCACGTGTAGCCCCGCTTCGAGGCGTGACATACCGGGTATTGCATTGATGTGATCCGTATTACTTTAAACCTAGGACATTTCTTTTCCAATGTTTATTCTAATGTTTTCCCAAAACCTTTAAAGGTTTTCATACTTGTTTGAAATCCCCTCTTATATGAACCTTGCTTGCTACTTGTTCACCGTCCAAATTCACAAAACTTCTTGGCTAGGACCCACAGTTGTGGATCTTGAGGGGTGCCTAACACCTTCCCCTTGGGATAACTTCAAGCCCTTACCCAATATTTGGTAATGCAAACTAGTTCATGAGTTATTTACTCTAGGTGCCCTAACGCACCATAAAAAATCGTTAGGTGGCGACTCTTCCTTAAACCTTTCCTTTAAGGAGTTGTCAAGAATGACATAAACCTGATCTCCGTACCTTACCCGTGCGAGGAAAAAGGGGGCGCGACAGCATGGCGACTCTGCTGGGGTCTTTCCCTAGGCTTATACCATTACAAGTTGCTTTGTGAATTTGGACCTTTAATTTTCATTTAAATGCTTACACCTTTTCCTATTCCCCGTTATATGCTGTTAATTGTTTAATTTTTGCAAGTATTTATTTCACCTGAACGAAATTGACATATCTTCATGTTTTCTTTGTAACCGCTTTCCATTGTACCTGTTGCATTTCCTTTCTTTACCGCTTTCCTCAACGTGAAAATACATGCCTATTTGTTTAAATGATATTTATTGCATATCATGCTCCGCATTCACGTTCCACTTGAGCCAAACAAAAATCCTATAGCAACGCTTACAATGAGTGGTTGCGCTATTCAAATATTACTACCCCCTAAATTCGGAAAGGCGTAATTGCGGTAAAACTAGTCGATCAGCGGTGCTGTCGACAGTTCCGTGCCTTCCCCCTTGAGTTGTCCGCTCAAGGGTACCGGTCTAAAACCCCATAGAAACCTTACTCTATTGTAATGTTGCATGCATTATGGTCAAACTAGGCTAATGTGTTGTCCGCACAATAGCCTTTAATATAGCCTTGTCCAAAGTCCATTGGGTTTCCTTGGAACCCAAACGGACACCTTCACGCTCTGTGCATTTATTTGGGGAACTAAATGCTCTCTGCTAATTATTGATGTTAAATAGTCGAGTCTGGTGGGGGTAAGGGTCTAACCTTTTTTATTTTGCAGAAATGAGGCACGAAATCCCCAGATTCGGCATGGTCGCCAATATCCACCCCAAATTGTTAAACTGGTGGGAGGATCTTCACTCCAGCGACAAAGCAATCGTCAGGAAACACTTAGGCAACCTGCCTTCTCTTTTGGATATTCAGCCTAACAAAATGATGATAGAGGCTGCTACCCTATTCTGGGATTGCGATCGGTCAGTATTCCGCTTCGGAAACAATGAAAGGACACCGCTGCTGGAAGAAATAGGAGGTTTGGCCGGTTTGGCTTGGGAATTTCCAGGGTTGCTGATGCCTGAGAATCGCACAGGCTGGGGTTTTCTCAAAATGTTGGGACTAAAAAAATCTGGACTTGGTATGTTTAAAGGATTCGTACATCCCTTTTGATTACTTGTACGAAAGGTTCGGTCATAGCAAATCGTAACGCACTTATCAGGATGAGTTCGCCCTTATTTCTCTAGGGCACATTCATCGCCGAGGGTTTGCTTTCATGGCTTGTTTTTCTGGGTCTAATGGTGTTCCCGATGAAGAAGGAAAGGATTCACACTAGGTTGGCCATGGTCACTAAGACTTTAATGGAGGGGATCAACGGACAAGACTTCAACATTGTGCCTATGATCATTGCAGACATATACCGAGCCTTAGAAAAGTGTTAACGGGGAGCAAAACACTTCGAAGGTTGCAACTTACTGCTTTAGCTTTGGCTCACGGAACACCTGCAAAGGGTCGACTATCGACAAGACATCCATCGAAGAATCTGGGATGACCATATCGCCTTCCACCACCCAAAGCGAATGAACTATATTCCAGACATGTTCGCTCAGCCGAAAAATGCCGAGGGATGGATTGAGTTACTAGGAAATTTGATCGAGGACCAGATTCAGTGGATGTTTGAATGGTTCCCAATGGAAGAATTTATCATCCGATCCCGAGACGCTTCATTTCTGATACTGATTGGCTTGAGGGGAACGTATCCTTACGAGTTATGAGGCAAGCAGGGAAGAGGCAGGTTATACCTAGGGTTGAGAAGATGAGACATCTTCGAGTATACTTCCAAGACGACGACAACCCTCACAAGTTCCAAGCCCACCATTTATGGCACTTCAAGATTGTACTTGAGAAAGATACCATTGATCCAGACAGGTATCATGTCGGTTTCACTCCTTTCTATCTAAGCTGATTAGAAGAAGATATAAAGGGCCAATTCAAGCTAGGATTCGCTCAGGGTCACCGGGTCATAGATGAGAAGGTCGAAGCGCAAGTTAAATTCAACAGTCTACGCAGGAGGCTCCGTGAATGTAAAGATAATCATCACGAGATACAGGAGTCCAGCAGAAAGCTGATCGAGGAATGGAAGGATATGGCTATCAGCTCCAACAAGAGGCTAGGGTACTTGGAGCGAGGTATAGTCGAGCTGGAGGAAAAGTTCATCAGGAGGATAAAGGACTGCAAAAAGGCTGAAGGAGCCGAAGGAGGATATCTAGCCAGGACCTACTTACTGTTGGGACTTCGCGAGTTGGGAAAGCTGATCAAAGGGAGTAGGAATGCCGAATCTGAGGAAGGTCCTTCTGGGACCAAGTAGATATGGGTGTCTTTTATTTTGTCTCCTTTGATGTTATAAGGCCATTGGCCATTAGTGACTTTTATTTTTCGCATAATTAGATTCATTTTTATCATCGATAAAATGAGGCATTTAGCATTACAAAGTTCTCCAAATTAATTTGTCGTTAGGCCTACCTCGGGCACAAAGAGGTTCCCCAACTTAGGATGCGTTTTACATTTTTGCATTACGTGTTTAAATTACCGCAATATTTTTATAATCCTCACTGACTTCCTTACCTTAACTTTTGTTTTGTTTTTCTTTATTTGTTATTCCCCTCCCCAAAGGTTAGTTCGTGCATTCTGGCATCATCCGCCTACCGCACAAGATCAAAGGGACCTCCTCCTACTCCTCATCCCAGTCCTCCTAAAGGAAAAAGCAAGGGTAAAACTAAGATGGGAGATGCAAGAGGAACCAGAAAAGACAACAGGGATGAACATGTTGAGACCACTGATGGTCGAGGTATTCAGGTTCTGCACGAGGGTATGTCTCCACTGGAAAAGAAACTGCTGAGGTTCCAAGAGGAACTTGACCAAGTCATGAATTTGGCTCACTTATCACTTTCCCTCAATGTTCCAGACATCCCCTTCCCAAATTCTCCAAACCCCACTTTACCACAAAACATTCCTAAACAACCACATCACCCCAAGAACCCAGTCCCGCCAACACAATATAATGTCTGTCAACATAACACTCCACCTCTCCAGGATCAGACAAAAGACCACTTCCAGGCTTACGACAATCCCATTTATGTGGAAACCGTGGCTCATTCCACATCGTATACCCCTGAGTCCGACGAGAAGGATAGGCTCATCAGGAATCTGGCCGAGGAACTCAAGAAATTGACCAACCGAGTTCAAGGCGTCGAAGGAGTTAAAGGGATTGAGGGGATGAACTATGAAAATCTTTGCATACAACCTGATGTCGAACTGCCCGAGGGGTACAAACCTCCTAAGTTCAAGATGTTCGATGGTAATGGTGATCCAAGAGTCCATCTGAGGACTTATTGCGACAAACTGGTCGGTGTGGGAAAAGATGAAAGAATCCGCATGAAACTCTTCATGAGGAGCTTAAAAGGAGATGCATTGTCCTGGTACATCAGCCAGGATCCAAAGAAATGGTCTAATTGGGTAAGCATGGAAACAAACTTCATGGATAGATTCTGGTTCAAAACGAAGAATGCACCGGATGTATTCTACATCCAGAACTTAAAGAAGAAACCAACGGAGACCTTTCGCGAGTATACTACTCGTTGGAGGTCAGAAGCTGCCAAGGTCAAACCGGCCTTAGAATAGGAACAAATGAAGAAGTTCTTTGTGCGAGCTCAGGATCCTCAATACTATGAGTGACTGATGATGGTCGAGGGTCACAAGTTCTCTGATATCATCAAGTTGGGAGAGCGAATCAAAAAGGGCATCAAAAGCGGTATGGTCACCAACTGTGAGGCTTTACAAGCTACTAATAAAGCTCTGCAATCTGGTGGTGTGTCCAGGAAGAAGAGTGTAGGAGCCGTGATGGTAGCACAGCAAGCCAAATCCCCCTCCTAAATACCAAGTCTATCCCGCACCTTCATTCACATACCAACCATCTCCAAGTTACCAAGCACCTTCACCCCAATACCAAGCTCCATCACCCACATATTAGCCTACCTCGCCCAAATATTCCCAACAAGCTCCCATTTATAATGCCTATAATTCCCAACCTTCTCATTACCAATCACCACTTACTCGCCAAAACTTCCCAAGACCTCGCCCTAACTTTGACCGTCGTCCTCTGAAAAAGTATACTGCCATAGCTGAGCCCATCGATCAGCTATAGGAAAAACTCAAAGCCACCGGTTATGTCACACCCATTCCTGCTGCTACCCCTGAGAACCCTTCTTAGTGGGTCAACCCAAATAAATCATGTGCTTAACATTTTGGCATGAAGGGACACACCATCGAGGAATGTCGTTTCTTGAAGGACAAGATACAAGCTCTCATAGACAACAAGATCGTTGTAGCCAAGGACCCTGCTCCTAATGTTTGCAATAATCCACTGCCCGACCATAAAGGTGGTGTCCATATGATTGAAGTAGATGATAATTGGGATCCCGAGGGATCAATTGGGCTGATTGTAGAGGGTGATCCGAAGAAGCCTGCAATTACTCTCAAAACAATTATGGTTCAGATGCAGCCATCCGAGGATGCTGAGGTAAACATGTCCATCCCACTCGAGTTTGAATCGAGACCGCCCGTCAAAGGAAAGGCCCCAGTGCCGATCGAAGTTGAGTTTGTACGGCCTCTCGAAGTTGCAGTCCGGTCACCTATAACATATACTCCGGTGGGAATAAGAATGACCACACCTATTCAAGTGGAAATGTCAACAATGCCACCCTTCTACTCGAACGCCATCCCATGGGACTACACCGCTGAAGCGAGGAGGAAAGGTAAAAGCAAGTCTGAGGAAGCCATTGCCGCACAGGGGATGACAAGAACTGGCAGATTTTATACCCCTGAACATTTGGCCTAGTCTAGCAAGCAGACCGCCAACCGTCCTCCCACCCTTGAGACAGGTTCAGACGATCATTGGAGAAAGATACAAGCCAAGGAGTATTCAATCCTCGACTAGTTGAACAAGACACCCACTCAGATATCCATTCTCTCCATATTACAGAACTCTAAAACACACAGGAGTGCCTTGTTAAAGGTGCTGAGTGAAGCATACGTACCAGACAATATCACCAGCGGGGAGATGGCCAACATGGTGGGCCAGGTACTGGAGAGCCACAAGATAACTTTCCATGAAGATGAGCTACCGCCCGAGGGGTTAGGGCATAACAGAGCACTACACATCACGGTACAATGTGAGGATCATTTCATCACAAGGATCCTATTTGATGGGGGTTCCAGCCTCAACATCTGTCTGCTGGTCACGCTCAAGAAATTGGGCAAAAGTCTACATGAGATAAAGGAATGAGAGATCAACGTAAAAGCCTTTGATAGTTCGCAGAGGTCCACCATGGGTGAAATCACCTTGTGCTTACAGATGGGACCAACTTGGTTCGATGTAGATTTCCAAGTGATAGATGTGCCTGCATCCTATAACTTACTGTTAGGACGACGTTGGATCCACGCTGCTGGGGCCGTGGCATCAACCCTACATCAAGCTGTGAAGTTCGAATGGAATCACCAGGAGGTAATCATTCATGGCGACGATAGCAACCATATCTACGGTCCTCAGACCTTTTCGGTCATTGATGGAAGAAGGAAGTTGGGTGGAGAGATCTACCACAACATTCAACGAGTTAACGCCATTCATAAGGATAAGTGGTGGGACAGCAAGATTGAAAACATCTTGAACTGGGAAGGGTACGACCCAGGTAAAGGGCTCGGTAAGAATCTCCAGGGAATAACGAAGCCAATAACACTCAAGATGCACGGTACAACTTTCGGTCTGGGGTACAAGTACACTTGGAAGGAATTCAAGAACTGGTCGCCACCATGGCGCGGCCCCTACTACCCATTGGAGCATCCAATACCTCACTTGGAGCAAACTTTCCAACAAGCTGATATCATCTACGGTACGGATGAAGAGGAAGCGTTAGCAGCAATGAGGGATTTATATCTGGTTGATGAGGACATGGACTGTTGTGTCATTATTGAAGAGGATGGGGAGGAAGGCCCTTCCACACAGGTCGTGAGCAAAGGATCATATCTCAAGAATTGGTCTGTCAGGACAACCAAAGCCCGTCGAGCCTAGGGGTAGCAAGGCTAACAAAACAAGCATTATTTCCAGTTTATTTATTTAAAGAATTTTCTTCCTTTTCGCATTTTTAATTTCTGCAAGAAAGAGCTCTCATGTTCAAACTATTACTCAATTTATCAAAGCATTTCCAGTTTCTTTATAAATCTTATATTTACTAGCTACTGTTTTCCTCCCCATTACTTTATTTACACAACATTACTATTACTTATCTTGATGAACCGATGATTGTGACATGCAACGAGGCAACACAACAAACGGATTCTGATTCAGATGAGGATGATATACCTGAGGATATTATTAAAGAGGTCGAGAACTTTGAGAATAGACCTAAGTGTAACTTGGACGAGACTGAGGTCGTCAATCTGGGAAACGCAGAGAACATCAAAGAAACACGCATTAGCATCCATTTGTCGCTGTCAGAAAAGGAGAAATATACGGAATTCTCAAGAGAATATGAGGACATATTCGCCTGGTCATATGATGACATGACTGGCCTCAGTACATCTATTGTGTCCCACAAGCTGCCAACTAATCCGACATGCCCACCGATGAAGCAAAAGCTCAGGAAGTTCAAACCATACATGAGCTTGAAAATCAAAGAAGAGGTCACCAAGCAGATCAACGCCGGGGTTCTCCGGGTGGTCGAATATCCTACATGGTTAGCCAACATTATGCATGTGCCAAAGAAGGATAGGAAGGTCAGAGTCTGCGTCGACTACCGGGATCTCAACTGGGCCAGTCCGAAAGACGACTTCCCTTTGCCAAATATACACATCCTAATTGACAACTGTGCCAAGCATGAGATGCAGTCCTTTGTAGATTGTTTTGCTGGTTACCATTAGATCTGGATGGACGAGGAAGATGCTGAGAAAACGGCGTTCATTACGCCGTGGCGAGTGTATTGTTACAAGATGATGTCGTTCGGTCTGAAGAATGCAGGGGCCACCTACATGAGGGCTATGACTATTATATTTCATGATATGATTCACAAAGAGATCGAGGTATATGTAGACAACGTCATCATCAAATCAAAGAAGGCCGCTGACCATATGGAAGATTTGAGAAAATTCTTCGACAAGTTAAGGAAGTACAATCTGAAACTTAACCGTGCAAAGTGTGCATTCGTGGTTCCTGCTGGCAAGTTACTGGGGTTCATTGTCAGTCGTCGAGGAATAGACTTGGATCCATAAAAGTTCAAAGCCATCCAAGAATTGCCGCCACCAAAGAACAAGAAGGATGTTATGAGTTTCCTGGGGAGGCTCAATTACATCAGCAGGTTCATAGCCCAGTCTACCGTCATTTGTGAACCAATTTTCAAGATGTTGAGAAAGGATGCTGCAACCAAATGGACCGAGGATTGTCAAAGGGCCTTCGACAGAATCAAGGAGTATCTATCAACACCACCAATCCTGGTACCACCCGAGCCAGGTAAACCTTTGCTACTCTACCTTGTTGTGTTGGATGGAGCTTTCAGTTGTGTTCTTGGGCAACATGACGAGACAGGATGAAAGGAGCAAGCAATTTACTACCTCAACAAGAAGTTCACTCCGTATGAGTCCCGGTACTCTCTATTAGAACGCACTTGCTGCGCTCTGAATTGGGTCGCACAAAAGCTGAGGCACTATTTCGATGCATATACAACGTACCTCATATCAAGGATGGATCCATTGAAATACATCTTTCAGAAGCCCATGCCTACTGGCAAACTAGCCAAATGGCAGATCCTGTTAAGTGAGTTTGACATTATTTACGTGACTCAGAAGGCGGTCAAGGAACAAGCACTAGTATATCATCTTGCTGAAAATCTGGTGGACGGAGAATACGAACCATTGAAAATGTATTTTCCCGATGAAGAAGTGTCATTCGTAGGGGAGGACATTGTAGAATCCTACGATGGTTGGAGGACGTTCTTTGATGGGGCCGCAAACTTCAAAGGCGTAGGTATTGGAGCAATCTTAATATCATAAACCGGTCAGCACTATCCGATATCCGCCAAACTCAGGTTCCCCTGCACCAACAACATGGCTGAATATGAGGCCTGCATCTTGGGGCTCAACTTGTCCATCGACATGAACGTTCAGGAGTTATTAGTGATTGGTGACTCAGACTTATTGATACACCAAGTCCAAGGAGAATGGGCGACGAAGAATTCAAAGATATTTCCATATCTACATCATGTACAGGAATTGAGAAAGAGGTTCACAAAGATATAATTTCGGCACGTCCCCAGAGTCCAGAATGAGTTCGCCGACGCACTGGCTACCTTGTCATCTATGATCCAGCATCCAGACAAGAACGTCATTAATCCTATCCCGATGAGGATCCACAATCAGCCGGCCTACTGTGCCCATGTTGAAGAAGAAGCAGACAGAAAGCCTTGGTTTCATGATATTAAGGAGTACTTGGCAAAGGGATAATATCCAGAGCCTGCAAACGCTACTAAAAAATGCACACTTCGAAGGTTGTCAAATAATTTCTTTCACAGCGGAGGAATCCTGTACAAGAAGACTCCTGATTTTGGTTTGCTAAAATGTGTCAAAGCAAGAGAAGCAACAAAACTGCTGGAGGAAACACATGCGGGTACATGCGGTCCTCATATGAACGGGTGCGTTCTAGCAAAGAAGATACTTCAGGCCGGTTATTTCTGGATGACCATGGAAACGGATTGCATCCAGTATGTCCGGAAATGCCACTGATGCCAGATACATGGGGATGTGATAAAGGTACCTCCCAGTGTGCTTAATGCAACAAGTTCGCCGTGGTCGTTCGCCGCTTGGGGCATGGATGTTATTGGACCAATCGAACCTGCCGCCTCTAACGGACACAGGTTTATTCTGGCCGCCATTGATTACTTCACTAAATGGGTCAAAGCAGCATCCTACAAAGCAGTTACTAAGAAAGTTATGGCCGATTTCATCCGCGACCGCATCGTTTGTCGGTTCGGAGTTCAATAGTCAATCATCACCGACAATGGTTCCAATCTAAACAGTGACCTGATGAAAACAATGTGTGAGGCCTTCAAGATCAAACACAAGAATTCTACAGCATACAGACCTCAAATGAATGGAGCCGTTGAGGCTGCCAACAAGAACATCAAGAAGATACTGAGAAAGATGATAGAGAAGCACAAGCAGTGGCATGAGAAGATATCATTCGCCTTATTGGGATATCGCACCACGGTACGCACATCAAACGGGGAAACTCCTTACATGTTGGTTTATGGTACAGAAGTCGTCATTCCTGCTGAGGTCGAAATTCCATCTCTCTGAATCATGCAAGAAGTTGAGCTCAGCGACACAGAATGGGTAAGGAGCTGTTATGAACAGCTATCCCTCATAGATGGAAAGATAATGAACGCAGTTTGTCATGGTGAGCTATATCAGAACAGAATGACCAGAGCCTTCAACAAAAAAGTCAAAGAAAGAAGATTCACACCGGGGCAACTGGTGTTAAAGAAAATCTTTCCTCATCAAGACGAAGCAAAAGGGAAATTCTCTCCCAATTGGCAAGGCCCGTATATGGTTCACAGAGTACTGACAGGAGGAGCACTTATATTTGCAGAAATGGATGGAAAAATCTGGCCAAAACCAATCAACTCAGATGCAGTCAAGCGCTACTATGTGTAACTCTTTATGTTTTATCAATGTTGTAATTGAACTACGCCTGACATGATTCCCGTTTAAGAGGGGATACGTAGGCAGCCCTATGGGTTTGGTCACATTTTAATAAAACTGGGGCAGAACTTTGAGGAGGGACCTCAAAATTCCGAATCAAGTCCAATCAAGCGTCGCACAAGCAATAGTCAGAAGCATTCACCTATCAATCTGGGGAAGAATTTTGAGGAGGACCCTCAAAATTCCATAGCAAGAGAGGTTGCAATGTCTCGAACCGTGTTGTGATCGTCGGTTCATCCAAAAGAAAACTATTTTTTTATTATAAGTTATATCATATCCTTACAAAACCATGCATGCATAGTTTTTCTCAAAAAATAGCTTGTTTAGCAACGCTACCCCTGTGATACAAACAATGTTATCATTATCAAGCAGACAGGTCGAGTAAAGCCATCGGGAATGCGAACCAACCTTCTCCCCTTTACAGAACTCACGATTATTCTTTGGATGCAGGCACAAAGACGGTAAAAGCCCAAAACATACTATTATCTCCGCAGGACGTATCTCTCTCAAAAGACGATCTCAAACTCGTTACACATGCTGACATTTACTATCATCGCAAACAACGCTTATTCATNTTTCAAAAGACGCTCTCAAACTCGTCGCACATGCTGACACTTACTATCATCGCAAACAGCGCTTATTCACCACAATCGTATCACCGCAGTTTATCATCAGCTAAGAACTCTTACTGTCATTTTATTTTCCCGCACTGCATAAGGCCATTCTGCCTTCCGAGGTTCCACGCTACCTCCCTTGCATTTTTATTTTCCTGCATTTCATAAGGCTACCATTCTGCCTTCCGAGGTTCCACGCTACCTCCCTTGCATTTTATCTCCTGCATTGCATAAGGCTACCATTCTGCCTTCTGAGGTTCCACGCTACCTCCCTTTGCATTTTATCTCCTACATTGCATAAGGCTACCATTCTGCCTTCCGAGGTTCCACGCTACCTCCCTTTGCATTTTATCTCCTGCATTGCATAAGGCTACCATTCTGCCTTCCGAAGTTCCACGCTACCTCCCTTGCATTTTTATTTCTTGCACTGTGTAAGGCTACTATCCTGCCTTCCGAGGTTCCATGCTACCTCCCCTGCATCTTATTTCATTGCATAAATATCCTATCTACCTTTCAATGCAATCACCTTTCGTGACACTACTTATTTACGCTTTCTTTTGGGCTAAGCTCTGCATCTCTTTTGCAAATCACAAGACTAAACTCTATCTTGTTAGCATCATACTACTGCATTCTTTATGGGCTGAAATATCGCCAACTTGTCCAAATGCGTCATAGTTCGCAGGCACCATCTTCATGACCCGAGAACATCATTTCATGGCCCGAGGATCTCTTTTATTTCAACCTGCATATCATTATTCAAAGGCGTTATCATTCACAGGCACCATCTTCATGGCCCGAGAACATCATTTCATAGCCTGTGAATCCCGCACCAAGCGATTCATGACCTAGGACATCATGGTCTAAGGACATCATCCTAAATTGTCCAAAGACATCATTCATAGTCCAACGGGAACTTGCATCATATTTATGTTATGCACGATATATGCTTGTTATTGATTTGTAGGTAACCCGGCCGGGACAACCATCCAGGCAGGAGTGGACCGCTCCAGTTCTCCCAAAAGAACCCCGTAAGACCTTCCAACTTTACCTTACCTCGCACCTTGCATCCGTTCTTGTGAAATATCACCGGTATATTTCGCCTATGATTCCGGAACTACATACGGCCTGATTCCTGTAAAACCAGGGATATGTAGGCAGCTCATAAGCCAAGGCGCGGCCTAATTCTCTCCCACAGTTTTCTCTCGGTCAAAATTGGCCATCATATCTTTACCCGACAACTCTTTCAGCCTACCTAGGTAAAGAGGGGCAGCTGTTGATACTCAATTTTTCCTCAAATTATTTGCAAACTTGCATATGAGCTTTCTAAAGTACTCTTTGTAATAATGAGTATTTTTTCCTATTTTTATTAAATTATTTTCCTGTTTATTTTAATATTTTATATTTAAATAATTCATAAATTATGCTATAAATAATGTCAAAATATTTCCCAACACAGTATGTTATTTATAACAATTTTTTATCCATCAAAATTCAATTATTTCACAAATTAGCCAATTGGTTTTTATTTAATTTCAATTACGGCAATTTTACAATTATAGCTCAATTGGACATTTTGTATTATTTTAATTCGAAATTTATGCACTTTACACTTAATATTAGTTAATTACTGTAATTTCACCTATTTAAACTTAAATTCATTTTTTTATACAATTATTAGCTACTTTTATTAATTATTTATCTATTTTAATGGGTATTTAACTTATAGCCATTTTTCATTTTTCAAATTCATCCTAATTTACCAAACCCCAGCCCAATTGAACTAACCCAATACCCCAGCCCAAATCCTACCCAAACCCGACCCAGCTCTTGCCAAATCCTGACCGTTGATCAATTTTGATCAGCGGTCCGGATTAAATCATTCCTTAATTAATCCCAACTACCCCCTCCCCGACCCCTCATTTCCTCACAACCTCTCATCTCTCTACGATGTCTCTCTCTAGTCTCTCTAGAGACTTCTCACCTCTTCGTCTCCGACAAAACTTGTCCTCCTTTCTCCGGCCATCTCCGGCGACCACCCTCCAACCTCGAGCCTCCAATGGGTTTCCCTCACCTCGCTCATCATCCCTGAGGTCTTCAAGGGCCCTGGGCCATGCCTACTTGCACCTAGTGTTTCTGCTTGGGCGTTTATGGTCGCTCAGGTGATTTTTGGCAAAATAACACCATATGTGTTCCGATCCTTGAGACTTACGACAGGTTCTTCCGTTCTACTTAGGTTTGTTTGAAACCCTCGCTTTTGCTTAAATCTTTTATATCCACGCTGTTTTTAATGATTCAAGTATGTCTCACTTTATATTTTACATTATTCTCGACTGAATCTTTAAGAATCTTCAATTTTCAAACATTTTTTACCTCCTTTTGGAAACTAGGGTTTCTCAGAACCCTTTTATGTCTATTTCAAGCTAAGTTTTTCTTTGTGTTTGAGTCGATTCTTTGCATATCTCGACTGATTCTGTACTCTTGTTGCTTTTTAAACTCGCCTATGTCGAAACCCTAACTGTTATGATTTTTCTGTCTGGGTTCTTCGTATTGACCTAATTATTTGATTTCTATTATGACTCTGTGATTGTTGTATTTCGAACAAGCTTGCTAAGGACTAACCTACTTGTGTTACCTATATGTGATTGTTTATTTGGACCTATGCATCTCTGAACTTGTCTGTTGCTATGACTATTGGTTTCTCTACATTTGTGTTCAAATAAAGAGCATGAATCTCTCTTGATTGACTCTGATTTCCTTATAAAATGATCTGATTGAGAATATGTCTTTCAAATCTCTAGAGCGCTGCCTGTTTGTTTAAACTGATTGATTAACTTACCTTGTTAAGTAAGATGCTCTATTTACTGAACTATTTCCTTAATTATGGCTTTCTAAAACTAGTCCTAATTTACTACTCTATACTTAATAAACTTTGACTCCTTCCTTATTAGTCATGTACTGATTTTATATGTTACTAAGTTTTACAGCGTGAATTTTAAAATCCCTTAACTTAAGGGAACAAATGTCTTGATTTCCTGGTTAATTGAGTCCGAGTTCCTTTATTACTATGCTTCTTCGATTCTTTCCCTATTTTGTCTTGTACTGGCTTCTACTTACCTTATATGTTATGTGTTTTACCGTTTGAGTTTTTAAATCCCTTGACTTAAGGGAACCGTGTCTTAATTTCTACACTAATTGATTTTGACTTCTTTTATTACCATGCCATTGTGATTCTTACCATATTTGTCTACTCATTTTTTCAACTATAAAAGTCCTAGCTTTTTTTCCACAAACAGACACACAGACTGGTGATCAAAACTTTCTCTCACACAAAAATCTCTCTGCTATTATTTTAGTCTTTGCTCTCGTCTACTGTTAGCCGGCTATAAGCCAGGGCTAACCATTATGCTCATTTTGCTTACTCTTTCTCACTGGTATGTTCTAATTAATATTCAAGCTCCAAATCAATGTGTTTCTTATTGCTTCAGTTTATTATATTCCTAATTGTCTTCTACTTGTGCTTCTACTCTTCAACTTGCAATTAAGTCTCTTGTTTAGCTTTCAGTACTCACCATGCTTCATCTCTTTAAGATTTACATACTAATGTTTCTAGGATTGTTGTTTATTCTTGATTTGTACCTCTTATGCCTGTATCTTGTTATTGTCTATTGTCATGCCTGATTCAATGAACCCCTCTGATTTGTGCAACTATGTTTAAACAGGTCTATGCATCTCTTCCTTATTACTATGTGGCTTATCTATCCCCTGAATTTCTCTGATTTGTGCAACTAGGTTTAAACAAGTTTTATTGAACTTATGCGTCTTCTCTTGCCTATTCTGTGACCTATTTGTCCCCAATTCCCATTGTCTTCGTATTGCTAGACTTGTTCAGATATGTTCTTCTCAGATACTACTACTGTTTTCAAAAGATAATTTCTCACTATTCCTATAAACTTAAGTTTCACCCCCTCAGTGTAAGCATTGCTTAGGGAATCTTGAGTTCCCTCTGAACCTTGACGCACTGAGGCTGGTAATTCCACTGCACATGCTTCAAATTGTGGCAACTATGTCTGGGTGCTGGTATTGGCCGGGGACCCACGAGGTTCTTAGGGAGCTTTGCCGCACCCGGACCATGAAAGGTTGTGAAACTCGAAAGGATTGAGGTTGGGAGATATGGGCCGGATTGAAGGCTCCTTATAGAATTAGATTCTTATTTTCCTTTAAGTGATGTAATTTATTATTCTTGGTTTGTAATAATTTGTAAACGAATAATTGGGGCTGGATAGTGAATATGGGAGGGGACTATGCATGCTTAATATAGTATGGGTAGAAACCATGACCATAGGATTTACTTTACCTATGTGTGCAATAGTATCATGCTTAGGACATGCATACCATGCATTAGAACCATGTGTAGCTTGTTTACTTCAACATCTCTACTATACTCATGTTTCTTTTAGAAATCATGTTCACAGCTAATAACTGTAATAAAAATTGTTGTAATGTTACTGCCTCTGCATTTTCATCTAGAAATCATGCCTTAGGTTGCAAAACAACAATAAAGTATCAATAAGTGCATTAGATACCATGTTACCTAGGGCCTTACCTTCAGCATGTCTGTTTTATTCTATTGAACACCTAGAAAGTACGTATTAAGTCTAATCACGCTCCTGTATCGCCGGTACATCTAATAACCTCGCTAAAACTGTGTTAAATGGCTAAAATGTTTTCTGCAAAACTCAAACTCTACCTTCAATGTATTGTCCCTTATGTCTATTAAAATCAAGATTAAGACCTGCACTTCACTGATATTTTTTGTAAAACTAATAATCAATATGTATATATATTTCAGACGCCTAGGCAAACCTTAGGCCTAATATTTATTAAAACCAAAATCAACTGTTATGTCTTGCCTGTATTAAAGAATGGTCCTTAAAACCTTTGTCTAGAAATTGCTGTATTTTCAAAACCATTTACCCTTTTTTGAAATGTGTACAAATCATTCTACTTATTTAAGATCTCAGCTTTTCTTTCGAACTACTGGTTTCTGAAATTATTCTTTCACTTCTTTCACTAAAAAAATGTCATCAAAACTGCTGCTTTGAATTCCTACTCTGCTTTAAACTACTAGATCTTCCAAAAGTCATTTGCTCCTTCGAATCACTCTGTCATTCTAAATCATGCTTTACTGAGATTTTTTTCTAAAAGTTCTTCATCTGCCTATACTGAAAACTTCATCTAAAATGCTATGCACTTTTAAATCTTGCTACTATCTTTGAATTACTGGACCTTTTAAATTCAATCACGCTTCTTTAAGCTACTATGTTATTACTGAACTTCCTGCTTTATTACCGAGTTTTCAAAAAAGGCATTCCCTTTTCTAAACTGCTGAAACCATACTGATTTCCAACTCAAAAAACTCCTGTTTTAAATCCTGACTTTGAGACTTCGATTGTGTTTGAGACGTGCTATTTACTTGTTTACTTGTGGAGGGATCCGTGAGCCCGTATCTGCCCTTATTTGTAGTCCTATTTGTTGTTTTACATGTCTCTTAGAATTTTATCCTTTTAAACCTAGGGGTTCGGCCAAGTACTCTCTTTGTAGGATTAGTAGTCCTAAATAACCTCCAGGACTTATCGAATGGGACGGGTAATAGCACACAATAAGCTTCGTGACCGACACACGAGTTTTAAATACCTTAACGGGGCGGGAAGGGTAGAATATGGATATGATGACCGGTGCGTTAATACCACGTGTAGCCCCTCTTCGAGGCGTGACATACCGGGTATTGCATTGATGTGATCCGTATTACTTTAAACCTAGGACAGTTCTTTTCCAATGTTTATTCTAATGTTTTCCCAAAACCTTTAAAGATTTTCATACTTGTTTGAAATCCCCTCTTATCTGAACCTTACTTGCTACTTGTTCACCGTCCAAATTCACAAAACTTCTAGGCTGGGACCCACAATTGTGGATCTTGAGGGGTGACTAACACCTTCCCCTTGGGATAACTTCAAGCCCTTACCCAATCTCTGGTAATGCAAACTAGTTCATGAGTTATTTACTCTAGGTGCCCTAACGCTCCATACAAAATCGTTAGGTGGCGACTCTTCCTTAAACCTTTCCTTTAAAAAGTTGTCCTAAATGTCATAAACCCGATCTCCGCACCTAACCCGTGCGAGGAAAAAGGGGGCGCGACAGTTGTATATATGTGAGGTCACTGTGAGCCCATATTTGTTCCTTATCTGAAAGTCCTATCTGTTTTTGTTTGTCGCCTAGATTTCATATTTTTAAGTTATATAGGTTGGTCTAGAACTATACCAAATAGAGGTCCTAATACCTCCAGGGCCATAGGTAAGGGACAGGTAGTGCACGCATAAGGAACGAGTTAGAAACTACTAGAACGCTTAAGTGTCAACTTAAAGATAGTGATTGGGTAGTAAGGAGATGATAGTTCGTGTGCTAATACTATGAGTAACACCCCGACTTGAGGGAGTTACAAAGTATTACATTGAATGATCCTATAGGCTAAACAACTTAGGACCCCCCTCCCTTATTCCCGTTTGAAATAAATTGAATATCGTATTTTTCCAACTTGCTTTGTTCCCTTTTACACTAATTTGCTTAATTTAAGTTCGACCGGGACCCACCGTTGTGGACCTCGAGGGGTGCCTAACGCCTTCCCCTCAAAGTAATTTGATCCCTTATATGAGTTAATTGCTTTAGGTGCCCCAACTCACCTTAATATGTTAGGTGGCGAATCTTACAATTCCTTACCCAATCCCAAAATGAGGAGTTGTCCCAAAAATGTCGAAACTTGATTTCGCGAGGAAAAGGGGGCGCGACACCCTCAGCCGAGCCACCTCAGTCTTCTCCAACTCTGCCAACTTCTCAACAACCTCGCCACTCAGACCACCGGCCGTGATCAGACATTTCTCAAGCTCAACCCGCAGAGAAATCACTTAGGCCTGAAGGTCCGCACATTGGGTCTGAACTCCCTTGCTCACCTCGAGCACCTCTTCTTTGTCCCTCAACGCCCATTCAAGGATGTTTCACTTGTCGATAACTCTCATTAACTCGTCATTTTTCTATTTCAACTCATCTTGGATGGCTTGAAAATCGCCATTCTCGCCAAACTGTTTTCATATCTCGCGGTGATTGTAACGATATTCACGGTACTTCCGCTCTATCTTCCTAAAAATGGTTCTGCACCTCTCCTCCCGGTGGGCACTCTCGATCTCTAGAATAATGGTCTGAATAGGAGGATAAAGAAGAAGAACACTAAAGTCAAACAAAGAAATCAAAATACAGTAGAAGGCATAGAGTTGAAAAGGTCGGAGAAGTTTACCCTAAGGGCAAGGTTGGTTATACCTGTCAATAGGGAAGCATCGTCCCGTTTTTCGAGAGTTCGGCCCTCTACATCGGAGAAACGATGACCTAAGGAAGGGACCACATCTTCCGTGCTCAACAGCAGGTCCCGGTCCATAGGGATCACGATGGTACGAGTGGACCCTTCCAAACTTACTTCCACCCGAGTGAACCCCTCGCTCAGCCTCTGCACCTCATCGGCATCAATACCGGAGCCAATTGCGTAGCCGTCCTCGGCAGCGCCCTTATCTGGTCTCGAGGATAGAGGCTCATTTATAAGCATGGTACTCGCAACTTCCATAAGTGGCACACCAACTCCAACCTCGGCCTCAGGTAAAGGTATGCCTTCCATGATCCTTGCTGATAGAGGGACTTCAGTGGCAGGTTTGCATCACTTTCAAACATGGCAGAAGTCGGCTCATGATCACTCCTTGTAGATTCCACCGCTCGAATTGTACTATCACTGACCTCATTTTATAAGGACTTCAGTGGCGGGTGATGATTCTTCATCTATTAAATGAAGCAAGGGAGAGGCCGGAGCTACTGATGATTCTTCATCTATTAAATGAAGCAAGGTAGATTCCACCGATGATCGAGCCGACCTAGCTGACGTAAGAGGAGGAATAGAAGTAGAGGGACGGGCAGACCTGGCCACAGTCACAGCAGAAGCTGACTCCGTTGTAATGTTTCTTGACGAAACGCAAGAGCAGGTGCCCTCGGCCTCCTCAAAGATCCCCAGACTAAAAACTAAAGAGAAGAAGAGTAAGAGGTCATTCCCCACCAAACAATTAGAAGCAAGCGACCAGAAGGTCACGATAATAAAAATTCAAAATGGGGAAACTCACCGGCCACAGAAGGCGCATGCCTAAACGTCTTGAGGAAGGTTGGCCATTCGCTAATCCCTGTTGTATGAGGGAGGATCCGTCTAATCTAATCGTGAATATCCTCGACAAAAGAAGGGGGGTGTGGCCTCAGATACACAGAGAGAAAATGAAGACACCGTGGAAATTAGAGGTAACACATAATACAAGAAGAAAGAGAAAGAGGGAGAGCTACTTACGGGCGTCGTTCCAAACCTCGGGGAGCCCGTTTGCATTGACCCCCACGTCTTCACTCTTGACGTAGAAGTAATTGATCCAAAACTTGTGGTTTGACTTGTCGTCCATCTTCACCACTAGGAATTTACTGCCCCGATGGTGAAGATGTAAAATCGCCTCCCTATGAAAGTTAGGGGCAAAGATGTGCATTAGGTGACGAATGGTCACCCCGACCCAGGCCAACCCCGCGTACTTTGAGATCATTCAGATGAGTTTGTAGATAAATGGAGAAAGTTGGGCCGAGTGACGAGGTAATAGCGGCAGAACTCCTCGGCCAAAGGGAGGATAGGAAAAGAATAACCGACATGGAAAGGGTACGCATAGAAAGCATAGTACCAAGGGCAATGTATTTTCACCACGTCCCATCCTACCGTAACTAAATCTATATAGGCGAGAATTGAATCCATCCCTAAATTCGGAAAGGCCCACCTCTTTCATTAATTACTCCGAGATCTCTGGGTCATCCTCGGGCATCTTTGAGAAATCAGACCTAGCCTTCTCAAACATGGGGAATTATTTCCTCCACCGTGGGAAAACTATCATCCTCAACAACAATATCAACCCCATCGTCATGGGGAGGTATGCGCATTGTTAAGGGAACAAGGTCAGGTACCTCCTAGAACTGGTTGATACATTAACCATCTTCATTTATGAATAAGAGTAGGTGTAAACACAAAAAAGTCAAGAGTAGCAGGAGCCACCAGAATCAGTGAAAGCAAAAAAATCGAAGTAATATCCAAAGAACAAGGATTCTGAATGAAGAAGAAGAACAAGGTATGAAGGTCCAATACTCAGGTTGCAAAGAATAAGGCGAAGGAGTTTGTATCCCTATTTATATGAGTTCACGCATCATTATCGAGAAAGCAAACTGCCGTTTCCCAACTCAAGAATTGAAGTGGCATAGGCACGGTAACAACGCAAGGTATCGGGAAAACGCATAATAATGACGCACGATGACATGATGTCACTCTGAAACGACGTGACCCTAGGTTGTGACTCACGAAAGGCCACGTTTCCACCCCATCTAAAACTCTACTACTTGACCTACTCGCCTAAACCTCTCAACCATAACTAATAGAGTCCGTTCATGGAGGTTGATAATTGGGATTTTGGCTACTTATTTGCGTCCTTTTTACTTTCATTTTAGCTCAAAGATGTTTAAAGGTATTCACGAAAACTGATAAAATATGCTTTCTTGTAGGAGTATTGGAAAATGAGCCAAAATGATAAAATTCAACTCAAGAAGGAGTACTTTTGGACAAGGACAAAAGTCAAGCAAAAAGGCCAAAGTGCGGGCCGTAGAATTTTGTCTGCGGCCACAGATCATGAAGGATTTTTGTCAGAGCAGCTTTGAAAAGTGCGGACCGCACAATAAATGTGCGGCCGCAGAAGATGAAGATTAGAGAGTTTCAAGTTTGAGTCCATCAAGAAGTGTGGATCACACTATAATTGTGAGGCCGTAGAACTAAAAAGTGTGACTGCACTAAGAAATGTGTGGTCCGCAGAACCTAAGAAGTGCAGCTGCAATTCAAAATTGTTCGACCGTAGAAGTCCCTTCTGTCAAGAGTTGCAGCAAAGTGCGGACCGCACACAGAATTTTGCGGCCGCAGAACTTTAGAAAGGACAATTGTCCAAAAAATTTAGTTGTGTATAAATACTCTTTTTTGACAAAATTAGGTTATGTTTGAACATCTGAAAGTTGGGAGCAATTTTTCTTTCCTGTTTTAGGGAATTTTAGGATAACTTGTCTATTTTACATTGGATTTTCATTTCTTTATCATTTAATATGAGTTTAGTCATCTTTTCTTCTTTAATTTCTTCAATTGCATCTATTAGTAGCTAAATTTCTAGCTAGGGTTGTGACCCAACCCTAATGTGGGTACCTAATGGGTGTTTGATTTAGGGCTTGTTTATGGTTGGGTGTTTAATATTTAGCCTAATTCTTGTTGTAATTGTAGAATTAATGGTTGCAAATATTGATTCAAGCCTATTTGACTTAGTCTCTACTTGAGAAAGAGAGGCTGAGTCTAGGAAAACTTGGCTAACAAGAAATTGGAATGAACTCAAGAAATTGATAGTCCCAATTGAAGGGTTGAATCTAGAGATAGTAAAACCCAACTTGAGCATCTATCAACACTTATGTGAATTACCCATTTGGACTTGAGAAAGCCAAATTGCACAAAACCACTCTATCACCGAGAGGTATTGGGCGGGTAATTGTGTATTGATTGCTATATTATACCCCGACCAATGAAACCCGCTCTTAAGAACACAACCCGTTAGGCAAACACCTAGGTGGAAGTCACAACCCTAATCTTTTACAAACTTGAAAACAACACATAAAATATCATTCTCTAGATTTACATTTGCAAACAGTAGCATAATTTAGAAGTAGACTAAACAACAAAGTATGTGGAAGTGCATTTTAGATACGTTATATGCTTAGTCCGAGTATATACCTAATCCCATCTACGCTCCCTGAGGAATCGATCTCAACTCCCAGTTGGGTAATTATAATTGCAATTGACCGCTTCACAATCCCAAACTGTGGTGTGAATTTGGTAGACATCAATTTTTGGTGTCGCTACCGAGGAGCTAAAAACGGATTTATCTATATATTTGGTTTTGTGTGTGACTTTTCTTATTTTCCTTCCGGGTTACTAACTTTTTGTGAAACAATTGTAGGTACAAAAATGGCTTTCAACAACAGTGATCTTCTCAGAAACTTGCCTTTGAGGGAGGATGTGGATGATGACCAAGTTGATGAGGTTCCTCTTGAACTTCAAGAAAATAGACAAGGCCGACTGCCTCTTGACAATATTCTCGTCCCTCCCCCACCTTCAAAAAGAGAGGCTCCACACCTGGTGTTTCCAAATGAAGGATATGCAAGTGCTAGATTCCCGCCCCGCATTAGGGCGGACAACTTCCAAATCACTAATGTTATGCTCACATTGCTAGAGAAACGAGGATTCCTCACCGGGGCTCTGAGGAAAAATGCATACAAACACTTGAAGGGGTTTGTGGACACCTGCTGGTAGAGTAAATAGACTGACGTCTCCAAGGATGCTCTATGGTTGAGGTTATTTCCCTTCTCTCTATGAGGGAAAGCCTTGGATTGGTTAGAAAGATTGACAAACCATTCTATCCGTACATGGGATGAATTGGTGGAGAATTTCATTGTGAAGTTCTTTTCTCCCGGGCATATGCTACTTTTGGAGACGAGATTCTAGCATTCAAGCAAGACCCAATGAGCCTTTGCACGAGATATGGGAGAGGTATCGTACTATGGTGAAAGAGTGCCCAAACAATGACATGACTGAGGCTATGATTCAACAAACTTTCCATAGGGCGATCAATACTACCAATAAATTCGTGGTCAACCAACTTTCCAGTGGAAATTTCATGACAACACCGTATGCCGAAGCTTGTGAAATCTTAGCTGAAATGGCGGATACTTCATAGGCATAGCAAAGTAGAGCAAATGTTCCTCAAGGTGACCCTATTGTGATTCACCTACATACAGAATTGCATGATCATGGGCAAGAAATTGGCGAGTTGACCACTGCAATTAATCAATTAGCCAAAGCTCAACTTCAACAAGTTCAAGGTCCTAAGCAAGTAAATTCAATGAAAGGTGTAAATATGATGGTGAAAAAGCGAAGGAAAAAGGGTCAACAAGTGCAAAACCGTGTGGAACAATATGTGCAAGATGATATTGGGTTTGACCAAGATGAATCATACAATGAACAAGAGGAGGAAGTGCAATATGTGAACAACTACCAAGGTCAAAGAAACAACTCTTAAGGCCGCATCAACAACAATGGCGATCCCAAGGCAATCAAGGGAATCGGGGGTCGGGCTTTCAAAGGCCCCCAATGTATCAAAAACCAAGCAACCCACCTCTTTATCCTTCTCATGGGCCTACCTCTTCCAATAATGAGATGGGGTGAATTGAGAACATGTTCAAATAAATGATGGAGAAGAATGCCGGCTCCGATGCTCAACTAGCCTCACACAACACTTCAATCCGCAATTTGGAGGTTCAATTGGGGCAAATCTCCCAAGCTTTAAACACTCGTCCTAAGGGGGCACTACCAAGTGACACGGCGGTGAACCTGAAGGGTGGGAACAACACGGGACATGCCATGGCCATAACCACAAGGAGTGGAAAAGGTGGGGATGCAACCACCTCAAGTCAAAGAATAATTGTGGATGATGATCAAGTGATTCAAGAAGATGAGATTCCAAACAATGTGGTTCAAGCTAATGAAGAAGTGAGAATTGATATTGATAAAATGTGAAGGAGACTCAAGAAGAAGTGAACCCGTCTAGGGAACACATTGTTGACATACCGGAACTAGTAGTGCCAAAGGCTAAGAAACCAATGCCAAGGCCTCCTCCTCCACACCCTCAAAGGCTTGACAAACAAAATGGCGAGAACCAATTCATGAAGTTTATTGACATGATGAAGAGCTTATCTATTAATGTGCCATTGGTTGAGGCTTTGGAACAAATGCCTGGCTATGCAAAGTTCATGAAAGATTGGGTGACAAAGAAGAGGTCGATGAATTGTGAGACCATAAAGATGACACATAAAGTGAGTGCAATTGTGCACTCAATGCTCCGAAATTAGAATATCTCGACGCTTTCACAATCCCTTGCACCATTGGAAGTGCTGACTTTTCCAAAGCTCTTTTTGATCTAGGGGCGAGTATCAACTTTATGCCCTACTCAGTGTTCAAAATTTCGGGAATTGGGAAACAAAGACCCACATCTATGAGGTTACAAATGGTGGATCAAACTATGAAGAGACCATTGGGTATTATTGATGATGTGTTGGTTCATGTTGATAAGTTCATCCTCCGGCGGACTTTGTGATTCTTGATTGTGATGTGGACTATGAGGTGCCTATTATTTTGGGTAAACCTTTCCTTGCTACGGGGAAGGCTCTTGTTGATGTGGAAGCCAGTGAGCTCACCTTCCGCGTGGGTGATGAAAATGTGGTTTTCTATGTGTGCAAATCTATGAGGTAACCAAATAGCAATGAAGTTTATTCGTTTGTGGACTTAGTGACTGAGGTGATTGTTGATGATGTCGGTGCCATGATGAATGTATATGATACTTTGGAGGCCGTATTTCTTAATCATGATGATGATGAGAAGGATGGCTATGTGGAATGTGTGGATGCATTGCAAGGAATGGGGTCGTACACTTATGTACCCTGCAAATTGTCCTTAGATCTTGAAAATCGGAAGATTCCTCCAACAAAGCCCAAAATCGAGAAGTCTCTCACTTTGGAGTTAAAGCCATTGCCTCCACATCTAAGGTATGAATTCCTTGGCACGTGTTCTACTTTACCGGTAATTCTTTCCTCTTGTTTGACTAACGTGCATGTAGACTCTACTTTGGCGGTGCTACAAAAGAGGAAGAAATCTATTGCATGAACATTGGCGGACATTCGGAGTATAAGCCACGCCTTTTGCATGCACAAGATATTTTGGATAAGGATGCCAAACCCTCCGTTGAACATCAAAGAAGATTAAATGAATCAACGCAAGAGGTGGTGAATAAGGAGATCATAAAGTAGTTGGATGTTGGGGTTGTTTACCCCATTTCCGATAGCTTGTGGACCTCTCCGGTGCAATGTGTTCCAAAGAAAGGGGGTATGACTGCGGTCACAAATGACAAGAACAAGTTGATTCTTACAAGAACGGTGGACGGTGGAGAGTGTATATTTTTATGGACTATCGCAAACTCAACAAAGTCACAAGGAAAGATCATTTCCTACTTTTATTCCTTGATCAAATGCTTGATATGTTGGTCGGCCGTGCTTTCTATTGTTTCCTTGATGGATATTCCGGCTACAATCAAATTCTTATTGCTCCGGAGGACCAAGAGAAGACTACTTTCACATGTCCCTATGGTACTTTCGACTCTCGAGGATGCCATTTGGGTTATGCAATGCACTGGAAACTTTTCAACGGTGTATGATGGCTATCTTTACCGACATGGTGGAGGAGTTTCTTGAGGTCTTCATGGATGACTTTTCCGTGGTCGGGAATTCTTTTGATGATTGCCTGAAAATTTTGGATAAGGTCTTGGTAAGATGTGAGGAGAAAAACTTGGTATTGAATTGGGAGAAATGTCATTTCATGGTCGAGGAAGGCATTGTCCTCGACCACAAAATTTCAAAGCATGGTATTGAGGTCGACAAGGCCAAAATATAGGTGATTTCTAAACTCTCACCCCTACATCCGTGAAGGGAGCGGGGAGCTTCTTGGGTCATGCGGGGTTCTATCGCCGTTTGATCAAGGATTTTCCAAAGTGGTGAACCCCTTGTGTAAGATTTGGATTAGGATGCCAAGTTCCATTTCAACGAGGATTGCTGAAGGCATTCGAATTGCTCAACTTCAAATTGACTACTACTCTTATTATCACCGCACCAGATTGGAGCTTGCCTTTCGAGCTCATGTGTGACGCAAGTGATGTGGCGGCCGGAGCAGCTTTGGGGCAACATATCAACAAAATCTTCATCTGGTCTACTATTTTAGTAAGACCATGAACGATGACCAAGTCAATTACATAGTGACCGAAAAAGGGCTACTTGCTATTGTCTTTGCTATGGAGAAGTTCTGCCCGTACTTGATGGGTACAAAGGTGATTGTCCACACCGATCATGCGGTGCTTCGGTACTTAATGAGCAAAACCAATTCAAAGAAGAGGTTAATGAGGTGGGTGGTTTTATTGCAAGAGTTTGATCTTGATATTCAAGACCGCAAAAGCAGTAAAAACCAAGGGGCGGGCCATTTGTCTCGCTTGGAGGAGGAGGGGAGGCCACATGACGGTCTTGAGATAGATGATTCCTTCCCCAACAAGGAACTTCTAGCCATTTCAATGATCGGGATTCCATGGTTCGCCGACTTAACAAATTATCTTGTGAGTTGTATTGTGCCGAATGAGTTCTCTTCAAACCAAATGAAGAAGCTTAAATGGGATTGCCTTGACTATTATGGGGATGTGCCGTATCTCTTCCGGATTTGTATCGATGGTGTGATTCGACGATGTGTGCCGGAGGAAGAACAAGTGAATTCTTGAGGCTTTCCACTCTTCGCCATATAGTGGTCACTACGGTGGAGCGAGAACGACGGCAAAAGTGTTCAGTTGTGGATTCTATTGGACTACTCTCTACAAGGATGCTAGTGATCTAGTCAAGCGTTGTAATGAATGTCAAAGGTCCGATGGGATTTATAAAAAAAACGAGATTCCCCTCCCCACCATCTTAGAAATTGACATTTTGGATGTGTGGGGCATTGATTTCATGGGACCGTTCGTAAGCTCTTGTAGGAACAGTTACATTATGGTAGTTGTGGACTATGTGCCAAAGTGGGTTGAAGTCTTGGCTTTACCCAACAACGAAGCTCGAAGTGTGGTGTCATTTTTGAAAAAGAACATCTCCACAATATTTTGTACTCTAAGGGCCATTATAAGTGATGGGGGATCGCACTTTTGCAACAAAGATTTTGATACCTTACTCACAAAGTATGGTGTCACTCACAAAGTCTCGACCCCTTATCACCCTCAAGCAAGAGGGCAAGTGAAAGTCTCCAACCTAGAGATCAAGAGTATTTTGTCAAAGATAGTGAATGCCAATCGGACGGATTTGTCAAAGAAACTTGATGATGCTCTTTAGGCTTATAGGACGGCTTACAAAACACCAATTGGTATGTCTCCATACCGATTAGTGTTTGGGAAAGCTTGCCACCTTCTAGTGGAACTTGAGCACAAGGCTATGTGGCCATTGAAGATGCTTAATATTGAATGAGATGTCACCGCAAACTTAAGGGTGGCACAATTCAATGAGCTTGATGAATTCCGGTACCATGCATATGCAAGTTCTTCCTTATATAAGGAGAAGATGAAGTACCTCCATGACAAGAACATCCGGAACAAGGAGTTCAAAGAAGGTGATCTTGTGTTATTGTTCAATTCTTGGTTACGGATGTTTCTGCGAACATTGAAGTCTAAGTGGAGTGATTTGTTTAAGGTTGTGAATGTGACACCCTTTGGTGCATTAGACTTGAAAAATAAAAATGATGAAGTGTTTAGAGTCAATGGTCATTGGGTGAAGCATTATCTTGGAAAGGTTGATGTGGCCACGTTGTGGCATTAATTCATTACAAGTGATTGATGGTAATCTGCGTCGTGTCGCGGCGTTGAATCAGGCGCTTCTTGGGAGGCAACCCATGTTTCTTTTTATTTTTATTTTTCTTCTTTTTAGATAGGTTTTGTTCTGTGCTAACTTGTTTTGAAGTGAATTGCAGGAATGAGTGTGCTTTGCAGGAACTGTGCTCGAAAAGATGGCTAAGTGTTGAAAAAGTGCAGACCACACATTTATTGTGCGGACTGCACAATATTGCATGCCACAACAGAGAGGAGTCAATTGTTCGGACGCAAAACTGGAGACCCAAAAATGCAACTCGCTGAAGTTTGGAATTGCAGAGAAATGGCCATTCTGCAGCCGCACTTGAAATTGTGTGGTCCGCACAAATATCTGCAGCGACACTCAATTTTGTGCGGACCGCAGATCTTCAGAAGGACTCAGGTAAAGAGTGCGGACCGCACACAAAAATGTGTGGCCGCACTCAACTGCATTTTTTACCTAATTTGGTCAACCTATAAATAGGCGCTCATCACACTATTTAAAACATTACGCACTCTAAACTCTTGAAACCAAAGTAAGCATAGTGCACAAAAATTGTTTCACACTCCACACTCATTTCATCAGCCTAGATTATACCATGTATCCTTCATCACTGGTATGTTGAATCATGTTTAGATTTTTCATGTTTTCTTAGTTTTTGTTTTTAAGTAGTATAGTTATTTTAGGCCTAAAATGTCAAATGGACATCATGTATGCTTACAATGGTGTGGGTAATTTCATAAGTGCTCATTGGGGCTAGGTAAATCATGTATCATGTGTGATTTGCCAATACCATGTCTAAATTGTGCATAAATTGAAAAACCTAAGCTTAGTGCCGTATAATTTTGAATTGTGCGGCCGAACATGGAATTGTGTGGTCCGCAGATCCTTAGTTAGGGCAACAAGTTATGCATATTGTCGCGCCCCCTCTTTCCAAATCCTTTCGGGGTCAGTCAAGGGTTTTTGACATTGTTGGACAACTCGTTTCCTCTTGGTAAGGGGTGTGCAAGGATTCGAAGAGTCGCCACCTAACGAATTAAGGTGCGTTAGGGCACCTACTAAGGGTCATTTACAGACATTGATTTGGATAACCAGAGACAGGATAAGGGCTTGAAATTATTCTAAGGGGAAGGTGTTAGGCACCCCTCAGAATCCACAATTGTGGTTCCCGGCCAAACGACTTTTGTGAATTTGTACGATTATCAAGTAATAAATTAATGTTTTAAATAGTAAATGGTTTGGAAAGATTCACAGTCTAAGCACACATGTGTTACGAAGTTTGAAAATATTTAATAGCTAAGTAGATTTTGAAAGGATTATATTCTAAACATGCATATGGGATATGGAATGTCCTAGGTTTGTTTGTTATATGGATCACATCAATGCAATACCTGGTATGTCACTCCTCAAAGAGGGGATACACGTGGTATTAGCGCACCGGTCATCATATTCATATCTACCCTTTCCCACCCCGTGAAGGTAAGTAAAGCGAGTGTTGGTCTCAACCTCTATTGCATGTTGTTACCCGTCCCTTCCTAATAGCCCTGGAGGAGTTTAGGACTTCTATCCTATGAGGGAGGTTCTAGACAGACCCTCAGGTTTAAAGGAAAAATGCTAAGCGACAAGCAAGAACATATAGGACTGCAATTAGGGGGATAAACATATAAACAGAGAAAGGCTCAGGTACCTCCACAGATAAGGCAAATAAGCAGCATGACTCAAACAGGGTTAAGGTCTTAGCTTTAAATTCAGGATCCTAAAATATGGCATCTAGGTGATTTTAAAATGACAAAGAAAATAGATTTGATTTCATAACTCAGAGAGGAAGTCTTAATCAGTTTTGCTTACTAATTTTAACCTGTTGATAGTTAGGCAGTACACATAAAATAAGCGTATTTCTAGTTTTAACACCCTTAATTACCCAAGGCTTGCCTAGGCGTGTGATAATGCTCAATAGTTACCAGATTTATTAAAGAGGCTGTTACAAGTTGTTTTGCCTAAATATGTTGTACTTAGGTGTTGCACAAAATGCAGAATTATTACTAGTTGTGAGGAAATATGGCGAAACTGTTTTTAGACCTTTTCATGCATCAGTAGTTAACCTAGGTGTAGAACATGATATCTAATATGCACATATAGAGATGCAGAATGAGTTGTATGAAGAATTCCTAGGCAGGATTTTCTAAATGCATAAAGTTACAGTACTTGAACATGCTTTCAGAATATGCAGTAAGTATTAGAATGACCTGTTTATTAGCGTATTGTTATCCTAGGTAAGATTTCAAAGTGTACCACAATATTACAGCAATATTAGACCTGGTTTATATGAATAGCGGATTTATATTAACGTTTAACCCTAGAGCATGATTTTCTAAGTGATAGACGATAATACCATAATGAGATGCTGAAACAATAACATGGGACCTAAGGAGAAGGATATCTAATGCATGATATATTTTACATACATTAGTCCTAAACATGATTTCTAGTGCACATGTAAGAGATGTAAACCTAGAAGCATGGTATCTACCCTGTAATAACTATTGCATGCATATTACTCTTCCCTTTTCATTGTCCATCCCCAGAGTTGTTTTCAAATAATTATTACAGACCATTGGCATAAATTACATAAATGTATAAAGAAAATAAGAAGTTACACTATATGGATCCTACTGATAGGCCCAATATCTCCAAAATGCCTCAATGCCATTGATTCACAATCTTTTACATGATCCAGGTGTGTCAAAGTTCCCTAAGGATCTCAAGGGATCCCGGGCAGTGCTCACACCCAGATCCATAACCAAACTTGAGTGAGTGCAGTGTGGAAGGGCCAGCCTTAGTGTGTTAGAGTTCAGAGGGAGCTCACAGGGTCCCAAAGCAGTCACACACTAAAGGGGCAGAACCTAGACTTCTAAGAGTATGTGAGAGTGCTTGATATAGTTTTAAAAGAGTTGAGTTGTGAAAAACAGTTTGAAAGTGATCAATCTGAAATCAGTATTTTGAAAGAACAATAGAAGAGTTTTACCCTTAGTTAAAACAGTATGAAAGGAAACAGGACAATCGGTGACCAAATCAATATGCACAGTTCGAGGGAAACAAACACAGACAGGGAAAAGGGAATTTGGGGACAAGTAGTTCATATGTGAAATCATACTTGCACACAGGTAAACATCAGAGAAGTATTACAGGCATTAAACAGTCACAGCGCAGTCTATCACAAAGTGTTCACACCAGCAACTTAACAGCATTAGATTAAGGGGTGCCAGGATTGCACACTATGTTCAGGGAAGGGTTCAGGGTTACACAAGTACATGCTTATAGTGTAATGGGGTCAGGGGGTAAGGCAGAATTGTAGTAAACAAGTAAGAGAAGTAGTAGACATGGTGCAAATGGGGAAGGGGTAATCACATCAATGAACTAGTAAATAGGCATGCTAATTGCAAGGTAAACAACAGAACCATAAGTAGAAGCATAAGAGAAATAAAAAGAAGTGGTAGTGTGCAGGGAAATAGAGCAGTAGAGTTACTCAGTCTTGGCTTTCAGCCGACTGAGTAGCGAGTAATCAGCAACAGAAGCAAGAGAGTGTGTGTAGGAGAGTACGATAAAGTTCAGAATAATCAATGTTTGTGTGTTATGCTAGGGTATTTATAGTTTTGAAAACAAGTAGAGAAATAAGGTAACAAGTACTGACTTAGCATAATTATAGAAATAATACTTATTAGAATCAATCAAAGGGCCGGACTCCCTTTAATTAGGGATTCATGATTCAAACAGGTAAAAGTTGTATCAAATAAGGAAATAATCACTTAGATGACTGACTTTACCATAATAGGAGTAATAAAGAATGTGGCATTTAATAAAGACTAAGTGCACAACACATAATTAAGGAAAGTATATGTCAAATAATTGACAGCATAAAATAAGGTAGAATACAATTCTGGTTCTGAAAATCAGTCACAAGAATCACGAATGAGATTGTAAATCACATGGCATCAATATTTACTAAGGAAAGTATCACACGAACAAGGAAACAATTCAAAAGATCAGTACAGAATCACATGGAGAATACACAAATCATGGCTTCAAGGAAATATATCACAACTTTGAGGGAAATCAATAGGATCAGTGAAGAATATTATGTAAAACATCGCTATAACAAATACTCAAGTTTGTTTAAACAATAAATAGCACAAAATCAAAGAAACCCTAAGCAAGTAGTAGAGAACAGTAGAGATTCAGAGACTCTATCAACAAATTAAAGCGGAAAGCATGGAACACATAGAAAGTCCAGAAAACATATAGATTAGCAAAACATAACAAGCAAAATGAACTCAAACCCTAAAAATTGGGGATTCAACAGAATAACTCGAACAAAAGAGAAAGTTTAAGCAAACATTTCAAAATCATACTAAAAAACACAGATTAGTACTAGAATCAGAAGATAAAGCATTTTTTTTAAAAGGGGTTAAGAAACCCTAGTTCTTAAAAATGAAGAATCATTTGAAAAACCAAGGGATTTTAAGAGAAAACAAGTGAAAACCTTAAAAGAGATGTAGATCCATCATAGATCTAAAAGATCAGACGATTTAAAGCTGGGGTTTCTTAGAGAAAACCCAAAAAGGAGAAGAAGACTTAGATATTACCGGCGTTTGGCCGTGAATATACATGGATCTTACTCGAATGACCACATGAGGCCGGAAAATATGGCATGAGACTGGAGATGGGAGAGTATTGCCTCAGGGTCACTTGAGATCCTCCGTCGGTGACACAGGCATGAAAGACGGAGCCATGGGGTTGATGAGAGGTGGAAACTCCATAGTTTCCGGCAATGGGGTGGCCAGAGAAGGAGAGACAGAGCTCAGAGGGATGAAGGTTCTAGAGAGAGTATCAGAAAGAAAGAGATACGGTTGACGAGAGAGGGGGGGGGGAATGAACGGAGGGGGTAGTCTATTAGGTGTTAATTAAGGCAAGGAGAGATTTGGGCCGATGATTTGAATTAATCAACGGTTCAGATTAAAGGGGGGTTGGGCCGGGTGAGATTTGAGGACTGGGCTGGATTATTGGGCTGGTTGAATGGGTTAAGGGGTCCGGTTTAATTAGGCTGTAATTGAAATTTAAAAATGGCTAAATGTTAAATACCTATAAAAATAGATAATAATTAATAAAAATGGCTAATAATTGTATAAAAATGAAATTGATGCTAAATAGACCAAATTAAAGTGATTAATCAGTATTAAAAATACAAACGACTAATTATTGAGTAAAACTAACATAAAATATGTAATCAGACTATAATTGCAAAGTTATTGTAATTATAACCAAATAATGCCAATTTGGTCAATTTGTGAAATAATTAAATCTTAATAGGACCAAAAATATTATATTAATCCAAGGAACGTTTTGAAATCATTTGTAATGCAATTTACGATTAATTATTGGAGATAAAAATACTAGATAAACTAGAATAAATTAATAAAATGTGGGAAAATTATAGAAAAAAGCCAATTATTATAAAACCTAATTTTGAAGGTATATATGCAAGTTTAAAAATAATTTGAGAAAAAATTGGGTATCAACACATACAATGTGCGGACCGCACTCAAAATTGTGCGGTCCGCAGAAAATGAACTGCGGTCGTAGAAAAATATGTGCAACAACAGATTCAAGCTGTAGAGAACCAGTAGCACTGGGCCTAGACTTGTGCAACCAAACTCATAATTGTGCGGTCTGCACTCCAGTTGTGCGACCACACTTCAAAATCAGTGCAGTCCGCATAAGGCAATCTGCAACCGCACTCAAGATTGTGTGGACCGCACTCTCACATTTGCACAATGTTTTTCCTACAACTTTTTAGACTCTGATTCTGAACTTTCACTGACTCATTTTGCTTTTTATTGCAGAAAATGGTCCGATCAAGAGGTCTAAGTGACATTTCTAAAGGGAAGGGTGAACCCTCCCGAGGCCGAGGCAAGGGTACTCAACCTTTTGCAGTGCAAAAGAACTCAATTGCCAAGAATCCAACCACTAGGAGAGGCAGGGCCAAAGAGCCCTCAAAATCAAGCTCTTATATCCCGTCTAGGGAAGTCTCCGAGGGCTACTCAATGGAAGAAAACCCTAAGGCCCAATCCCAACCACCACAATTCCCTTGGAGATACCAACTCCGCAACAAACCCTCCACCTCAGCAAGTTCTTCTGAGGGTTCAGATGCAAGCAACATGGGTTCAGAACCCCCCTCTACATACACACACACCTTGCAGCAGTTGTAGTGGATGATGATGTTCCAGACGATGGTAGAGGAGGTGACACTAGACTGGGCGGACTAGAGAGGTCGAAAAAGAAGGAGGTATGGGAAGACAGGTTTGTGAGCTTGACAACATTCATGAATTTTAGAGAATGGTGGCCCCAGAGATCGCTCACACTTGAGTGATAGTTTCTATTTAAGGATTTGGATAAATTCAATCCAAATGTTCTTAAACAGTTCAGGGAGTGAAAAGGGTGGATGTGGTTCACCCAGAGTGTTATGGATGCCAAAGAGCACTTGGTTCGGGAATTCAATGCCAATTTGGAACACATCAAGAAGGGTACCGAAGTGACCAAGGTGAGGAACTTGAAGGTCAGATTTGATCAAAGCATTGTGAAAACCTACTTGGTGTTCGAGGAGGTGGAGCCAGTCCAGTACTTGGTGATGTTTTTGATGGGTGATGCAGCTTACCATTGGCTAGCAGAGATCTTGGCAGCTCTAGGACCACCACCATTGTGGATCACATCGGGGGTTCCCATTGCACATGCTACCCTCAACTTTGAAGCAAAAGGGTGGAAAACATTTGTGTGCAGTCGTATAGACCCGAGCCAAAATAAGAACAATCTTCTAATCCCCAGGCAGTTTTTGTGGCTTCTATTATGGTCGGGTACCCAATCAATATAAGTGCCATCATGTCGGCCAACATGTCATTAGTTGTAAGAAAAGGTGAGATCCCCTACCCGTATCCCAACACCCTCACAGACTATCTCACGGATAGCTAAGGTGGAGCCAAGGAGTTTTGATACGAATGTGCGGGCTAAGAAGCCCTTCTCCTGGTATTCTTTGCAAGGCCCGAGGAACTCGAAGTAAAAGGGTAAGGCAACTACTACCGTAGGCTAGTTTGATGAGTCATTAGTGGTGGTTACAGATTCAGCTGCTATGTCTTCTACAGCTTCCATGCCTTCCACATCAGCTGGTCCTTCCACTAAGACAACTGATATGCCACCACCGTCATCTTCTAGACGAATCAGCATCAGTACCACCGCCCTCCTCATCTACATATCCACTCACTAGGCTGTGAGTCTCCCAGACATTGGCGAGTCTCAACAGCTGGATGCAGACAGCTACTTTAAAGTTGTCAGATATATCCAGTGTTGTTGCAACACAGGCTTCTACCCCAGCAGCACCACAGGTTCCTCCGTTAGTGGAGGAAACATTAAAGAAGATCTTGGGCAATTAGAAGACCATCATGGGTACATTGGTGGCACATGGGGTAGCTATCGAGGAGTTGGGCAAATAGGTGAAGAAGATGAGGAAATCACAAGCCTCAAGAAACTTAGTGGACAAGTTGAGAAAAGAAGTGACCAAGATTGTAGCATCTGTTGATCTTCCATTTGACTTACTGATAGAGATAGATCCATCAGTATCAGCAGACCCAACAACACCATCAGCAAAGGCACCAGCTGGCCAGTCTGACGAGCCAGACCTTGCTTCCTATACAGTTGAGGAGGTGCTTCAGACGTTCACCAACCCCGCTACTCCCCGAGCAGATGATGGTGAGATCCAGTTGGAGGAGCATGATTAACATATTAGTCATAATTATATTTACAATTTTAGGCTAAAATTGCACATTTGCAATAATAGCCTATATGTGCTTATAATTACTTTATTTATGCCAAAATAATCTTATTTATACTTTTATAGTGTTAAAATAAACTATTTTTATTTTGTTTTAATGCACAAATGATATTTTATTATTTTTTTACAAATTATCTATTAATTAAAATTGGGTATTGAACTTACAACCCATTTTTAGCTTATTTCAGAACAACCCCTAGTTCAATTACCTAAAATACACCAGCCCAACACTCCATCCCAAACCAAATGACCCCTGACCCAATAACCCAACCGGTAACCCGTTTAATTGACCGGCCCCAACCCCTCTTTAAAATCCTGGACGTGATCTCAAAGATCAACGACCCACAAGTAACCTAACCCTTTTAATTATACCCAAACCTCCTTAATTACCTGTTAGATGCCTTCCTTTCTAGTACCTTGATTAATTGTTGCCATATGTGTGTGCTCTAATTCAATTCTATTTAAACCTCTCCCCCATTCTCCTTTAAAGAGACTTAGAACTCGAATATTCTCACTACCAAAAATATAAACTGTTATTCTATTCTCTGCTTTGATTCCTGGACGGCTGGAAGCCAAGGCTAGAAATTCTATATTGTTTGCTTCTGTTGGTGATCATCTACATTGTTAAATTCCTTTCTATTTCATCTGAACTGGTAAGTTGTTGAATCCTTTCTACTTTGTCACTTGTTTAATATGCTACTATTTTTTAGACTGGTTACTTTCTTGATTTTAGACATGTCGAAGTCAGTAAGTTAATTAGTAAATCAGCCTAACTTGTGTAACTTAAGACTGCCTTTTAGTATTATGTATGTTTTGATACCTTTCCCTAAAAACTAGTTCACCATGTGAACCTTAGCAGATTCACTAGCTTGTTGTTAAATCTGTTATCATATTACTTACATGATTCTGTGCTCACTATGCTATAACCTCTTTATTAATTCTTATTGATAATTAATGTTTTTCCTGACTCATTATTGATCAATGAACTTCCTTTCTATGACTAATCCTAATTTGAGTTCCTTACTGTCTTTTGTGAAGCATGTTCATCATTTTATGACTTTGTTAACTTTCAAACTTGTTAGTTTCAAGTCTGCTTAGTTTCAAAGTGTTTGTTTATGTTGTATGTGTGATTCTATACCTAAGTGTACTCTCTAATCCCGCCCTGCTATCTCTTAATTTCTAACTCTTTGTTGGCTGAAAGCCAAAGTAAATCTAAGTATTGTCCCCTGGACTTCCTGGTGTGAGCACTGCTCAGGGTTTATATGAGAACCTCGTGAACTCTGACACACCAGGATTTGGTCCATAGTATTCCTTGAACTATTCTGATTATTCCTCTCTAGTGTGAGCACTGCCCGGGTTCTTGGAAGCCTTTGGGAGCTCTGACACACTAAGATTTGGGCTTGATATGCTTATCCTTGAGATATATGTGATTCATTCATTGCTGGTCACTATGTATCAATGAATATTGGCTTTTGGAGTTATTGTGAATTGAAGGCCTGGCCTATCCATGTGTATTCCTGTTGCAGGCTTCCTATAGTCTATATACTTTGTAATACATTCATTCGATTCTGGTCTGTAATAATTATTTGTAATAACAATTGGGGCAATAATAAATGGGATATGGGTTTATTTTTTTATACTCTGCATGAAATGGGTAGATAACATGCCTAGAGGTATTTACTTTACGCTATTGTTAGATAACCTGCCTATAGGCTTTACTTTACTCAAAACATTATGATATTGTGTGTTGGAAAACTTGCCTAAATGTTTACTCTAATTGTTGTTGCGTGTTAGATAACCTGCCTATAGGGATTTACTTTGGCTCAAATATGCTCTGTAGATAACCTGCCTATAGGAACTTGCTTTGGCTCAAATAAATTATGTGAATATCCTGCCTACTTTTCTTTACATGATTAGACACCATGCCTATAGGAAATGTATAATTGAGTTCAATTTACAATATAACATCTGTCTCTCTAGATAACATGTCTATAGGTTTAAACGCTTCTAATTGTAATAAGTAGACAATTACGTAGTCACTAGAAATTGCTTTCATCAACTGCCAGTATGATTTAAAATCCAGAATCACTTAGAAATCATGTCTATAGGACCTAACAACCTTAACTGTTAAAATTGTCAACATGCCAATATGTTTGTGTGCATTTGCTGCCTAATGTGTGGAGGCTAATTGAGCCCTTATCTATTTTTTTATAAAAATCCAACTTGTTTTTGTATGTCGCCTAGTTTTACCATTTTGAGCAACCTAAGTTGAGTCTAGAACCATCCAAAATAGAGGTCCCAATGCCTCTAGGACCATAGGTAGTGCATGAATAGGGTACGATTTAGAATTGATTAGAGCACTTTAGGTAAATAACTCAAAGATAGTAATCGGGTAGAAGGAGATGATAGTCTGTGCCCGCTGAATAATATGAGTAACACCCTCATCTTGGGGGAGTTACAAAGTATTACTTATGTTGCACGGGATGATCCTTTAGTCTAAACAACTTAGGACCCTGTGTACGGCTAAAATCAGGAAGGCCGATTTTATGCTTATTATGGCATTAGGTAGCTTATTCGCACAAGGTCCAAGATTGAGGCAAACAACTCTGCAATAAAGTATAGCTCCGTACTCAAATATTAAATAGCAGTATCAATTGCGAATCTTTGTAATAAATGTCAATGTACCATGTTGGGATTTCCCCCTCTTATAAAAAGGGGACATTTGTCATTTTGTAACAACAATATTGAATACAAGGCACAAGAACATTCTCTTCTTCATTACTTAAACATTCTCTATTTCTCTCTACTAGCTCATTTACTCACATTTATTGCTTTCTATTAATTTCTCTTCATTTATAGCTCATTATTGATCATAAATAGCATATCCCGAAGCCTGTAAGCTAGATATAGCTTCATCGAGCATCTGACGGTAGCCCCGAGCCTCAACCTTGAGAACCCGCGAGGCCAATATCAAACCTCTGAGCTAAGGCGTCCCGGTTTGCTTTTCTTCAAGTCTCTAACCGTTTTTACTCTACTTTGTCCTCACACTTAGCGTCAACTGCCTAATAACTAGTACTATGATAAATCGCATATTTGTAGAACCACTTAATCAAATATTATTGTTATTACCATTTTCAAGGTAAATAGTTTGGCGCCCACCGTGGGGCTAAAAATAATAGTGATTGTTTTAGTGTTGGTCCGCTGAAAAAACACAAGTTATCTTTCACACTTTTTCTTGCCCAAAGAATCTTTGATTTCAGGCCGGAATGTCTAAATCAGTGAACGCACGCGTAAACAACGGCGTCGAAGACCGTGGAGAAAATAATGTAGCTGTTTCAGGTATTGGCGCACCGCCACAAAACCTTGAGGGTGTTCCAAACCCAAACCCGGTGAGTGTGGGCTCGCGCAACGCTCAACACATTGGCGTCAGTTCTCACACAAACGGTGACACGCATCCTGCGGGATTATGAGAGGTCCGGAACACCCTGGTTCAAGAATAAAGGCAGGTTAGTCTTCATGATATTTTCAAAATATTGTAGGCACAGCAATTGGCGATCGCTCAGCTACAGAACTAGCAAAAAACTCCAAGCACGGTAGCACCGCAGGCAGCCCCTCGAGTCGAGAAGGTCCTAGAGAGATCGAGCAACGAAGGGTCGGTAACCGACCCCGCCATCATGAAAATTCTCAAGGACCTAGCCCCAACTGATCTACCATCTCCGTGGACACTATCTTATCCAAACTCCTAGCATCAATGATTATCTTTGCACTGGCCAATTCCAACATAGATTTTGAATACAGCCTTCCGTCTTCTCCTTCTTTCGGCTGACGTTGCCACACAATCTAACGCACCAAGAGAATTGAATCAGGGAAAAGAGGATAGAAGAAAACGATAAAAAAGTGGAGACCTACAACACGCGGGTCGACCAAATTCTGAGTGCACCCCCGATCCTGAAGGGTGTGGACTCGAAAAAGTTCGTGCAAATACCTTTCCCTTCGAGTGCGGCCCTGAAGCCCATCCTTAAAAAATTCAGAATTCCTGACCTAGCAAAATACAACGGGATCTCGGATCCCAACGAGCACATCACCGCCTACACTTGTGTTGTGAAGGAGAATGACTTAAAAGAGGATGAGATCGAATCCGTCCTGTTGAAAAGGTTTGGAGAAACACTGTCGAAGGGAGCCATGATGTGGCACCACAACCTTACCACCAATTTGATAGACTCATTTGCCATGCTGGTGGATTCTTTTGTAAAGGCACACGGAGGAACCATCAAAGTTGCGACCAGGAAATTAGACGTCTTCAAAATCGAGCAGAGGGAAAGCGAGATGCTGCAGGAATTTTTATCTCGCTTCCAAATGGAGCGGATGGAGTTTCCGCCAGTGTCCGATGATTAGGCGGTACAGGCCTTCACCCAGGGCCTGAACGAACGAAGCTCGATAGCTTCAAAGCACCTGAAACAAAACTTGGTTGAATACCCTGATGTCACTTGAGCAGATGTTCACAATCGATACCAGTCAAAGATCAGGGTCGAGGACGAACAGTTGGGAGCCCCCTCGGGTTTAGTATACCCAACAGGATCCTACAAAGGAACCAAGAACAAACAAGGAAAGGTACCAGTCGTACGTCGAGGATCGAAAACACTCTCCCAGACGAAACATACCCCGCAACGATCGAAGGGCAGACTGAAGTCACAACCCTCAAGAACTTGTGAGCTGAGTCGGTTACGACCGATTCACAGGACCAGCGGAGGCACCCCGACTATAAGAATAAAATTTCAACGTCGACGCCTTAGACATCGTATCACCTATAGGTAAAATCAAGGATACTAGATGGCAAAGCCCGTGTCGTTAGACCCATCACAAAGAAATCACAACCAAGTGTGCGAATTCCACAACACACACGGTCATAGGACCGAAAACTACAGGTAGCTCCGAGAAGAAATGGCTCGGTAAATCAACAAAGGGCATCTCCGGGAATTCCTCAGTGACTGAGCTAAAACCCAAATTCGGGAAAGAGAGGCGAACAGGAAGAGTGAGACAGGGGAGCCGCAACAAGTCATCCATATGATTATGGGAGGGATCAACACCTCGCAGGAACTGATCCTCAAACGAACGAAGATATCCATCACCAGGGAAAAACGGACTCGAGGGTATATACCCGAGGACGACCTCACATTTAGTGAAGAGTACATCGAGACCTTGTCTCTTCCTCACAACGACGCTCTGGTAATCTCTTTTCTTGTAAATACATTTCAGATTAAACGTGTACTTGTGGATCCAGGTAGCTCGGCCAATATAATCAGGTCAAGGGTAGTAGAGCAGCTCGGGATACTAGAACAAATTGTGTCTTCCTCTCGATTTCTAAACAGATTCAACATGGCAAGTGAGACAACAAAAGGAGAAATTGTCCTCCCTGTCAACATGGTCGGCACGATCCAAAACACCAAATTTCACATCATCGATGGGGACATGAGATACAATGCCTTGCTCGGAAGGCCATGGATACATTGCATGAGAGAAGTACCATCGACCCTCCATCAAATGATGAAGTTACCATCGAAGGAGGGAATAAAGACGGTATATGGGGAGCATCACGCCACAAAAGAAATGTTCGCGGTACACGACATGGTACCAACAACGGCATCTTCCGCGTCAAAAGAAGTGAAAGACAAACAGGCGGCCAAACAGTCATGGGGAGCCACGCCCCCAGCCGCTCCCGAACACTTAAGTAAAGGATCGTATCGCGTCCATGGAGCGGGAAGACGAAGGTAGCACGTAGCCAAAGCCGGAATGCCACCGCCGCCAAGGTATGACTATCCCCTTCATTTATTTACATTCCGTACTAACTTATATGCAGATGTCCAGCAAGAGGAACCGAAGTATCTCCGGTTCAAAGACCTTAGGTTTTAAAGCATGCGTTGCACTCTTTTCCTTCAACCGGATTTTGCCCCGGAAAAGGTTTTGCCGACAAGGTTTTTAACGAGGCAATATCTATATGCTACATGAGGAAAACGTAAGCAAGTATTCAAGGCTTCACTCTAATCAGCCTCAAATACTGGGGGGCATCGACCGGGAGGTCGTCTTCTCGAATGAGTCAAAGCAAGCCTAGGAGGGATTCAAATAGAAAAACTGTATACTGGGCCAAACAGTCGAATGAACTGTGCCCGTATAGAAGGGAGAACCCTCAACAAAGAAAACATGTATACTTGTACCAAACAATCAAAGGACTATTTTTGTCGTCAAAACAATTTGCGATTCAAAGAAGTTGTCATTTTTAGGGGAAGCCCTCAATGATGTCTCGGGGAATGTGATCAAGTTATCAAAATCGGAGGTAGTAAGATCCCAAGTGGGTAACCTCGGGCGCGCTCGAAGTTATAAGACTTCGAGTAGGGCATGCCCAAATCATACAATCCCGAGTTCAAAGCCAAGACTATATACTTGAACTTGTAAGACCCCTAAAAAGGCATACCCTCGAATATAGAAGTCGAGGATAAGATACTCGAGATTAAAGGCTACGGACAAACACGAACGACTCCGGTCGATAGGGCTACGGCCAAATTAATCCGACTTGGGGATGCCCGACCATCGCCACAAAATCAAACCCTTCGAAATTATTTTGGAAAGAACCGGTTAAAATCATTCTACCTTCAGGGTAAGCAGAAAGAGCTTCGAATATTTTCATGTCATCTCGAAAGAGAGAGCTTCGAACATTTTCATGTCGGCTCGAAAGAGAGAGCTTCGAACATTTTCATGTCGGCTCAAAAGAGAGAGCTTCGAACATTTTATTTATTCATGTCGGCTCGAAAGAGAGGCTCCCTATAGTATAACTTCTTCTTTTTATTATTTATTTATGTAATTCATACAAATAGTCTTTAATAATTATTTGTAAACAACTATTGGGGACAGATGTGAAAAGGGAAAGGGTAACTATGCATGCCAAAGGGTAGAAATCATGTCCTTAGGTTTACATTTCCTATTTGCGCAATAGAACTCATGTTTAGGATTAACATGTGCAAAGCATATCGTGTATTAGAAATCATGCTCTTTAGGCTTTATGAACACCATTTCAGCATCTTATTTCAGTACTATCACTTATCACTTAGGCATCATGTTCCAGGGTAAACATATTAATACGGATTATTGTTTATGCAATCATGTCTCATCATGCTATGCACACTTAGATACCCTATTCTAGGATAAACAACATTAAAAAACTATCACATGCGTATATTCTGAAACCCTGCCTAATGCTATAACTATTATGCATTTATAAATCCTCCATAGGAATTCTGCATCATTCTACATCTCTACATGTGTATTAGATATCATGTTATAGGATCTTATTCGTTCAATTATACCTAGCTTAACTACTAAGGCATGAAAAAGGTATAAAACAACTTCACTCGGCTTCTCTATAACAACTGGCAATAATTTTGTGCTTTGCAACACCTAGAACAGCATGTTTAGGTAACAATTTACAATAGTTTCTCTAATAATTCTAGAAGTTATTATACGATGTCCCACGCCTAGGCAAGCCTTAGGTAATTAAATTGTTAAGACTGGAAATATGCCTCTTTGTGCATGCTGCCTAATTTTTAATAGGTTTTAAAATCAGTAGGCAAACTGATTAGGACCTGTTTCTGAGTTATAAAACAAGTCTGCATATCTGCTCATGTTCTGAACTCACCTAGACATCATGTCTTAGGGTTCTAATTAACAGTACTGCCCTTAATTGTGTTTGAGTCGTACTGTCTATTTGCATTATCTGTTGAGGTGAATTTGAGCCTCTTATATGCTCTTCTTTGTTCCTATTTACTGCAGTCATATATGTTTTGCTTGTCGCCTTAGTATTTTTCCTTTAAACGTGAGGGTTTTCCTAGAACTGCCCTATAGGTAGAGGTCCTTAACTCCTCCAGGGCCATTAAGAAGGACGGGTAACAACACGCAATAGAGGTTGCTGACCAACACTCAATTTAATAACCGCTAAGGGGGGAGAAGGGCAGATATGGATATAGCCCCTCTTTGAGGAGTGATTACCGGGTATTGCACTGATGTGATCCATATGACAAATAACCTAGGACTCCCCCTATCCTTATGTACATGTTTAGATCATAACTCTTTCAAAAACCTTACTTTGATATTAAATATTTTTTCAAAACTTTAGCAACGCATGTTTGCTTAGACTACGAATCTTTCAAAACTCTTTACTTGTTTAAACATTAATTGTCTATTTACTACTTATTTAAATTCACAAAGTTGTTTGGCCGAGAACCACAGTTGTGGACTCTGAGTGGTGCCTAACACCTTCCCCTTGGAGTAATTTCAAGCCCTTATCCTTTCTCTGGTTGTCTAAATCTTGTTTGTAAATGACCCCAAATAGGTGCCCTAACGCACCATAATTCGTTAGGTGGCGACTTTTCAAATCCTTGCATACCCCTTTCCCAAAAGGAAACGAGTTGTCCCAATAATGTCAAGACCCTGACTAATCCGAAAGGAGGAGTTGAAAAAGGGGGCGCAACAGCATGGCGGCTCTGCTGGGGATTTTAAGCTTTTACCATAACAAACCACTTTGTGAATTTGTACCTCTTCCCTTTCCCCTTATATGCAATTAATTGTTTATTTCCTGCAAGTATTTGATTTTCCTCAAAAAGCAAGACTGTCATGTTTCCTTGTTTCCTTTTGTAATCACTTTTTAAATTATAACTGTTGTATTACTGCTTTCACAACGTGCAAATACATAACTACATGCCTTTACTGCTCATTTATTGCATATCATGCTCAACATCATACTCCACTCATGCCAAAACAAATCCTATAGCAACGCTTGATGAGTGGTTGCACCCTTCCTATTTTATATCACCCCTAAATTCGGAAAGGCTTATTTGCGGTAAAACTAGTCGATCAGCAGTGCAGTCGACGGTTTCGTGCCTTTCCCCCATGAGTTGTCCGCTCAAGGTTACTAGTCTAATACCCCATAGAAACCTTACTATGTTACATTGTTGCATACATCATGGTAAAACCTAGCTAGGTTAATGTGTTGTCCACACAATAACCTTTAAGACATCCTTGTCCAAAGTCCACCGGGTTTTCATAATCCCAACGGACATCATCACGTTCTGTGCATTTATTTGGAGAACTAAATGCTTGTATGCTAATCAGAAATGTTAAATAGTCGAGTCTAGTGGGGGTAAGGGCCTAATCATGTTTATCTAATAGAAATATGAGGCACGAAGTCCCTAGATTCGGCATGGTTAGCAACATTCACCAAGCGTTCTTGAACTGGTGGGAGGATCTTCCTTCTAGTGACAAGACACTCGTCAAGAAATACTTGGGTAACCTACCATCTCTCCTAGACATTCAACCCAATAACATGTTGATCCAGGCTACCACCTTATTCTGGGATAGAGAAAGAGCCGTCTTTCGTTTCAAGGACATGGAAATGACACCATTGCTAGAGGAAATAGGAGAACTGGCGGGGTTAGTTTGGGAAACTCCTGGATTGTTAGTGCCTGAAAACCGTACAGGCAAAGGCTTCTTGAAAATGATGGGTCTAAAGAAGAACGCAGAGTTAGAGTGTTTGAAGAAGTCGTACATTCCTTTCAAGTATCTGTATGAAAGGTACGGTCAAAGCAAGTCATACCGTACCTACCATGACGAATTCGCCATCACATCTTTGGGACACATTCACCGTAGGGTATTTGTCTTCATTGTTTTCTTCCTGGGGTTGATCGTGTTTCCAACAAAGAAAGAAAGGATCCATACTAGTTTGGCTATGGTAACCAATACTTTGATGGAAGGAATTGACGGGCAGACTTTCAACATCATCCCTATGATCATTTCAGATATTTATCGATCCTTAGAACACTGTCAAAGAAGAGCTAAGCACTTCGAAGGTTGCAACCTGTTACTACAACTCTGGCTCTTAGAACATCTTCAAAAGGTGCAGTACCGACAAGAATTTCCGCGAAGGGCATGAGATGACCACATTGCTTTCCATCACCCAAAGTGAATGACATATATTCCCGACAGGTTTGCTCAGCCCGAGACTGCCAAAGAATGGGTAGAGTTCTTCGATAATCTGACTGAGGAGTAGGTACAGTGGATGTCCGAGTGGTTTCAAACAGATGAGTTCATTGTCCGGTCTAGGGATGCACCGTTCTTGGTACTAATTGGCTTAAGAGGAACATATCCTTACGTTCCTCTCCGGGTTATGAGACAAGCAGGCAGAAAGCAAATTGTACCAAGGGTCGACAAGATGAGTCATTTCTGAGCTGACTTCCAAGATGATGATATACCCTACAAGTGCCAAGCCCAACATATACCACGCAGGCTATACACTCAGGGTGGTTAGAAGACAACTGGGATGGTTTAGGCAGGCCAGGGTTCAGCCGAGGCCACAGGATCATAGATGAGAAGGCCGAGGATCGTGTCAAGTATAATCAACTACGCAAGAGGATCCGTGAATGCGAGAGCGAGCACCGTGAGATACACGAAACTAACAAGATATTGATTGAAGAATGGAAAGACATGGTCGTCCGTTCCAACAGAAAGCTGGAATACTTGGAGCGAGGCATAGTCAAGCTGGGGAGCTTGTTCGATTTGTCGCTAGGCCTACCTCAGGCACAACGAGGCTCTCAAATTAGGCCACGCCTTATATTCCCATACTATGTGTTTAAATACCGCAATATTTTTCATAATCCTCACTGACTTAGTCACCTTTTGTTTTTGTTTTTGTTTTCTTTCCTTTTATTATTCCCCTCCCCAAAGTTGGTTCATGCGCTCTGGCATCATCATCATACTACACAAGATCCAGAATAACCTCCACCCTCTCCTCTTCCTAGTCCTCCCAAAAGAAGAAGCAAAAGCAAAAGGAAATGGAAGATTTGGGCAACACAACACCAGTTGAACGGGTAGAGGCCACTGACGGCCAGGGTAATCAAGTTCAGAAAGAGTCTATGTCACAACTAGAGCAAAGGTTGGTGAAGCTCCAAGGGGATCTTGAGCAGGTCCGGAATTTGGCAAACTTATCCTTCACACTCAGTGTGCCAGATGTCAACCATCCTAACACCCAAAATACCATACCTCCTCAAAACACCCCAAACAAACAAAATCATCCCGCAACTCATCACCACACCACCCCACCAAAGAATAAAACTCTTCCACCACAATACAATGTTTGCCACACTCCAAGAAATACTGCACTACTCGTCCCCGAGCCACAAAACTCCACAAATGACCACCTTTACACCCAGGCACCAGGCCATCACAACAACCCCATTTACGTGGAGACTCTGCCACACTCCACCCAACCCATCTCATACACACCCGAATCAAGTGAAAAGGATTTTCTTATCATGAATTTGGCTGAAGAACTTAAGAAGCTGACTAGCCGGGTTCAAGGCGTTGATGGAAGCAAAGGAGTTGAAGGGCTGAACTATGAAGACCTCTGCATATAGCCCCATGTCGAACTGCCCGAGGGTACAAACCTCCTAAGTTTGAAATATTTGATGGTACAGGTGATTCGAGGGTCCATCTGAGGACCTATTGTGATAAGTTGGTTGGAGTAGTAAAGGATAAAAAGATTTGAATGAAGCTGTTTATGAGGAGCTTAACCGGGGATGCTCTGTCTTGGTACATCAGCCAAGACCCTAGGAAATGGTTAATTGGGTGAGCATGGCGTCAGACTTCATGGATCGGTTTAGGTTTAATACGGAGGATGCGCTATACGTGTTCTATATAAGAACCTTAAGAAGAATCCCACGGAAACTTTTCGCGAGTATGCTACTCGCTAGAGATCTGAAGCTGCTAAAGTCAGGCCCGCCTTAGACGAAGAACAAATGAATAAGTTCTTTGTCCGAGCTCAAGATCCACAATACTATGAGCGATTGATGGTGATCGAGAATCATAAATTTTCTAATATTATCAAACTGGGTGAAAGAATTGAGGAATGAATTAAAAGCGGTATAGTTACCAACTTTGAGGCCTTGCAAGCTACAAATAAGGCCCTACAGTCTGGTGGTGTGTCCAAGAAGAGAGATGTGGGAGCCATGATGGTTGCATAGAGAACCAAATCCCCACTGAAATATCAAACCTACCAAACACCTCCACTCGCATATCAGCTAGCACCTTCATACCAAGCACCTTCACCCACATACCAGTCAGCACCTCCACCAACATATCAGTCATCTCCACCACCCACCTACTAGCCTACTTCTCCCAGATATTCTCAGCCCGCTCCGGTTTACCATGCGTATAACTCTCAACCATCCCACTATCAGTTACCCCCTGCTCGCCAAAATTTCCCTAGACCTCGACCCAACTTTGATCGCCGACCTCCTAACACTACAAGAAATTGGATAATTAGTGGCGACATTTAGAAGCAATCCTATAAGTTGCTACAAAATGTATATTATCAGCAACGACTTTAAAAGTCGCCACAGTTTGTAAATATTTAGCAGCGACTATTTTTAGGTCGCCTCCAAAGTGGCTGAAATTTTCAATCCCGCTAAAATTAAACTTTTGGATCCACATATTTTGTGGCGATTTTTGTGAAGTCGCCGCTAAATATGAATTGCAGTGATTGGGTCGCTCCGATTCCCTTTTAAAATAACAAAAAAAATAATCAGTAAATCAAAAACTCTAAAATTTGTCCAGAGCTCTTCTCGAACACATCGAGTCTAGATGAGGAGCGAAATAGCGAAACTCTCATCTGTTAACAGAGAAGCGCCCAAAATTGGCCCTCTCTAGCTAGAAATCCCAAATCGAAACACAAAATCGGTCCTCTCTAGCTAGAAATCTGTCCAGATAATAGAAATCCCAAATAGAAATCCCTATAAAATCTCACACAAATTGAAATCCCTCAAATCCGAATGTGAATTCGATTGGGTGTTTATGATACTTGCTGAAAACTTCATTTTGAAGCTAAATCTTAAGATTGGACGCTGGTTTGACGTAGTTTTGGTTTGAATTTGTGAATCGAGTTATGCGAAGAAGAAGACTACTAGGGTATTTTGATTCAGGCCATTCTTTGAACAAGTTGACTCAAAGCTTCTTCAACTTCAGGTATTTAAGAACTTGTACACAGTTGGGGTAGTCGGCAAACGGCAAGAAAATATAGAAGTGAAATTTTAACAACTCAGGTATGTTAAAATCCCTAATCTTTTCATTTTTCTTTGGGGAAAGAAGTTGCTTTGCTGTAATCAAGTATTTTAGTTTTTTAATTTGCTAGTTTTGTAATTAGAGACGGATTTGGAATTTTAACAAGTTAAATCGATGAGACGAACTGACTGTTTTGTGATCAGATGACTAAAACAAACTACACTATTTTGTGATCAGACGAACTGACAAGCTAGACTGTACATTGATCAAAATAACAATCTGCTTCTGTTTCATGTGTCTATTTTCCATACACCCTTGTTTAGATTTGAATGAGTAATCCTGACTACTTTATGTTTTGCTTGACGTCGTTTCCCAAATATATTTAATTTCCCAAATATATGTTTGCTGATGAATTCTACATGTTTCTACTCTTGGATGTCATAAGAGGTTTAAGGGTTAAGAAAATGCTACGTGGTTCTGATATACTTCAGCAGCAACTTATCCAAATATCAATCAGTCTTTGAGGTTAACCTAAACATCTATAAGCTGTTTATTTTATTTTTTTGCTCGTTCATGCTAATCCACCAACCTGGTAGGGACTTGATAGTGCTACTTTAGAGGATATGTAAATTGGATGTTCCATGGTTCTCGATAAGGCACAACGTTCTCTGCGCCTTTAATTTATACTATCTGGAAACTATCACAGTTGCTTGTAATGTTCAATCGATAAAAACCAGAAATATTTAGTCTGTCGACTCCAACTAAAATGCAAATATTGATGCGATTTCTCCTGTGTGTCAAGATGGAGTTTTGATTGTGACTGTTCAGAAGTTGCCTCCACTTGAGCCTAAGAAACCCAAGACTATCGAGGTTAAAATTGCATGAGATATTGGAGTTGTTATTAATTACTCTATTTTCTGGAATTAGGAATGGAAGTTCTCTGTTTTTTATGTTTGATGGTATGGTGTAATAACGATGTTGGAAATCTAGAGAGCGGCGATCTTTTGCTTTTCTGTTTTAAGTTTTTAACTAATGTATGATGATTGGGAAATGTGTCAGTTTGGGACAAAGCCAATAAGTCACAATGCTTCTGATTTTGAAATAGAAACGCCAATGTATTATTTTCTATTTTGTGTTGGTCTAGAATCTGGTTTGTTTGGTTTAAAAACCAAACAAGTGGTTGCCAATACTAACAGCCCCAAGGCTTTTATCAACCATGTTGTACTGTAGGAGGAATTGATATCTAGTGGATAGGATTTTGGTCTATGTTCGATCACAATGTAAACCGAACTGCTCATGTTTCGCATACATAACCTTTCTCTGCAGAACACAAATATGTTTCTTCCTCATACTGCATGTGTATGTTTCACCTGACTGATGTTTCATGCAGATGTTTTCTTCACTCAATGGAAGCCAAACTCAACAAAATGTGGATAGGCAAAGACATTGCATACTTATTGTTGCAAGTAACCCTTATCTATTTCCTAAACCAGTTTATCATCCACAAATAAAGAATGTGGAGTAGAGTGAAAACATTGAAGCACATACAACTAATCGACTATCTTATGCTAAGCACATACCACTATCGACTATCTGATGCTGAGACAGTTGTAAAGGAATATCCTCAGGTACTGTCGTACTGATGGTCTTTCCTCTTCAAAACCATGGTGCTTCCCTCATATTCCTCCGCTTATCGTTTTTATTCTCTTGCAGTGCTCTGTTTCCCTCTCAATTATATGCCCAAAGCAGCTTTCGAAATTAAGAGCAATATATAATGCGATAATGATGGATAATTTTTCATTGAGTTTTTTCACTTGTTTTTAGGTCACAACCTTGACAATATGTTGAAGTTTAGCTCGTCTTAGTTTGTGATCCACAGTTATTACTGATGCATATCTGTTCAAACACCTATAGGATTAATTGTGTCACCCTCTGTTGAATTGAAAAGCTTCTAAATTTGAGACCCATTTACAATAGTTCTATGTTGAGGATACATGCAGTAAAATGATGATACTGTATATATTTTTTGTTCGATAAGTGCATATTGTTTAAGTTGTACGGAATGCTGTTAGAGGAACTCCCTTTTTACGTTCTTTCCTTTTTGGGTGCTAAACCATCAGGAGCATTCCAATAGCTCAAAACTATGGACTCAGATAGAGAATAGTGAATCTGAATTTGATAGTCTACACGACATTATCACTCGTTATAGCTTTGTCTTGAATAAAAAAGAACAGCCCAAGTAAAATCTCTAGTCCTAGTTATTTCAAACTCATTGTGCTTGTTTATCACATGTAAGATTTACCAAGTGCTCCATAAAGTAGATTCTGGTAAACCTTGTTGCCCATATAAATTATCGTTGAGGGAATGACGCTTCCCTTTAGAATCCCAAAACTGATAAATGTGAAATATCCTATAGGAGTGGAGAAACTTCTATAGAATGCTTGCCCCATATATTGCTACCTTAAATCTATAGATATGCTTGATTCATTTTGGATGTGCTTCTCTGCTGAAAGAAGAATATTTCGTGAACATAAATTGAGAAGTACCCTAAAGAGGATAATTCAATAATTGAATGCATAAAATGAAAGGGCGCAGTTGACGCAAAGTGTTGCACTTCTCTGCAAGTTGGGTTCGAGTGATCTGGTTTTCCAACTATGTCACGTGCAGTTGTAGTGCCTTTATCATTACCAATTTGAATCCCAGATGCCCCAGCAATAAGCTGAAATTGACCAGGCTCAATAGCTGAACTTTTAGGATCTGCTGCTGAAATTAGATCACCCCCATCTGCTACGTTCAGTACATTAATGTGACCTTGTCCATTAATTGTTTTTTTTCCAGCTTCTTTAGATTTTTGCAAAGCACTTGGACCTTCTGTGACCCTAGTTGAAACTTGATCACGCATAGGATCTTTAGCAGCCTTCAGATCATGGGACACTCTAGCAATAGCTGCTGCAACTGGAACATCAACAACAGCAGTAGGACATGCTGTAAGTTGGGCCTGAACAACAGCTTGTCGTGAATCAATTTGCAACTCCTCAGCATCCTTGCTTACAGTTGTTTCAACTGCTTCAGTCTTCCTTAATTTTTTGGCATCCAAAATTTGTCTCATATCTCCTTGAAATTTTTCTCCAGCACTTTCAACATCACGACCATCCAGAACCATACCATGTGAAGCCCTGCCTTGTAATTTTTCAACAAACTGAAAATCTTCGCCAACCTCGTCATTAACATGTTGAGCTGTTGCTACTGATTTTCTTGGTAAGCGACGACAATCTATCTCCTCGTGGCCTTGGCGCTTACAATGGCAACAATATGATGGCAAATTATCATAGATAATTTCCTGGAACTCCTCTATAATCTTACCAGTTGTGGCCTCGACATGCTGAAGTCTCACCTTTTCAGGTAGTTTTTCAATTAAATCCACGATCAATTTCACTCTGGCTGTGCTTGGACGAGATCTTACTTGTGTTGCCTTATCAATTGCAATAGGTTTACCCACAACAGCTGCTATAGACAGTAAATCCTTACGTGCAAACAGTTCCGACGATAAATTCGGCAAGGAAATCCAAACAGCAGCTTCTTGACTAGAATGCAACAACAACAGGTAATTCCTCAGCTTCTTCTTCCTTCTCGGCATTTCTTCTTCCTTCCTTCTGTCGTGAGTTGTAGTGACTTCATGGTTAGGGGTTTAGTAATGTGTTGGTATCTCTGATTTTAGTAACAACTGCCTCGTTTGTCTTTGTTACTGCTGGATTGTTACTGCTGGTACTTAGAACCAATTTTTGTACTAATTAGCATCATTTAAGGTTGGTGAATAAGGGTTGGAGCACTTAACTGTTGATGTTGTTTCTTCGCATGTGAGTGTGTGTATAGTTTAAATATCCAACATGGAATACTCTGTTATTTACACAACATGGTCCAACCTATCTTACATGTTACTATATTTTAGAAGCAAGAGTATAGGGGACGAACACGGGTACGAACTTATGGGTACAAGGGTACGAACTTATTGTTACTATTACTTTTAATGATAGTTGGGGTGTACGAACATGGGTATTATAGTAATTCTATAATTGAATCTTACTGCTCATGTATTATATTTTAACAGACACATGTACTGCTCTAACACAAATTTCACATCCTAACTTTCTGAGTTTACATCCTACACTACTCATCAAGTTCAAAGAACTCGATTCTTCTGTCTTCTTCGTTAGTTTCAGAACTTCTTTCACCTATTTTCTCTATATTTTTTACTCTTTCAAAGTACAGACTTTTTCTATGTTGATGGGTCTATGATGGTGATTTAATGCATGAGAGCCCGGGGAGTACTTCGGGTTCTCTAATGGAAATAGAGTATTGATGTATACGTAGCTGGCAGTGTGAATACTTGGAAGAAAAAGTAAACATTTGAGGAAATGTCCAGATAAGAAATGAAGATCTCTAGCAAGTTGTAGAACATGGGGTCTTCCCTCTTGGAGAGATTGTTAATTTCTCTATTCATATATGGGGTAGCCTCTTTGTTTCTAGCGTTATTTTGATAGTTTCAACGTATTTCTGGCTTTCCTTTGACATAGAATGACATTTTTTAGAATTTTGATAGTAGTTTGATATAACAAATCTCATTGTGTTCCTTATATATATTTACTTTTGTATAGCATGGACAAGGCACTTAAACAGTGGTTCAAGGATGGTGTTGAGCAAGGAGCAGTTACAAGGCACTTAATAATTTGTCTTTTTTGGGATATGTATGCGTACAATTACGATGCACAATGAAGTGTCGGGTACTATATATGTAATTGACATTTTAGTAATGATAATATTTATAATATTCGGCTTGAGAATTTCTTTTGGTATTTATCAAACATTATTGGTTGCTTTAATATTGATAGTCAATTGATATGAATATCTCTATATAATTTTGGTCGTTATAATTGATGAGAAAATATGTTTTAGTGGTGACATAGTTTTGTCAAAAAATTAGTAATTGTTGTGATATAAAAGTTGCCACTATAGGTCTATTTCTTTTGCAACGACTTTAGTTGCTACAGAAAATATTGTGGCTTCCCTGGTTAACTATTTTGTGGCGATTTTAGTCGCTACTAAAGGACATTTATAGTGGCGACATAATCTTGCCACTGAACATTAATATTATTTGTGGCGATCCTCGTCGCTGCTAAAGGTGAATATATAGTGGCGACTCATATACTATTTGCTTGTTTGGAACAATTTTTTGTAGCAGTTTTTTCAGCCTTTTGTGGCAACTATGTCGCCACAAAATGTGATCTTTTAGCGGCGACTTATAATGTTGCCACAAATAACCTTCAGTTACTGTTTCGAGTGTGGCAATACAAAAGTCGCCACGGATGACTTTTAGCAGCGAAAACAAGGGTTTTTGTAGCAATTTTAGTCGCCACAATAAGGTTGATTTATTGTAGTGTAAACAATACACTGCCATTGCCGAACCTATCGACCAGCTGTATGAGAAACTGAAAGCCGCTGGTTATGTCACTCCCATCCCTGCTATAACCCCTGAGAACCCCTCTCAATGGGTTAATCCAAACAAGACATGTGCATACTATTTCGGCATGAAGGGACACACAATTGATGAATGTCGCTCCCTGAAAGATAAGATACAATCTCTGATTGATAATAAGGTCATTCTAGCAAAGGAATCTACTCCCAATGTCCGAAAAAATCTGCTCCCACACCATAAGGGTGGAGGCATCAATATGATCAAGGTAGAGGAAGATTGGGACCCAGAGGGGTCGATTGGGTTGATCATAGAAGGTGATGACCCAAAGAAGCCAGCAGTCACTCTTAATCCTATCATAGTCCCGATTCAGTCATCTAGAGATGCTGAGGTAGCTGCGCCAGTACCTTTTGAGTTTGAAGCAGCACCACCTGCAAAGGCGTCTGCGCCGTTTGAGTTCGAAGTTATACCATCTGTGAATGCACCCACACCATTTGAGGTTGCGGTTATGTCGCTGGCTAAGGCGCATGTTCCGTTCGAAGTAAACATAGTTGCACCAATCACAGTGGCGGTGTCAACCACGCCACCCTTTTACACCAATGTAGTACCATGGAATTATGTAGCCGAGGCAAGAAGGAAGGGCAAGGTCAAGATCAAAGAAGCTAGTGCTGCACAGGGAATGACAAGGACCGGCAGGGTCTACACACCAGAACACTTGGCTGAATTAAGCAAACAGGCTTCCAACAGGCCACCCATCATTGAGACAGGCTCAGATGACCTCTGGAGGAGAGTACAAGCCAAAGAATACTCTGTCATTGATCAGTTGAACAAAACCTCAGCTCAGATATCCATTCCATCATTGTTGCAAAATTCAGAGGCCCATATAAATGCTTTGATGAAAGTGCTGAACGAAGCATATGTGCCTAACAACATCACCAGTGGCGAAATGGCCAATATGGTGGGTAAAGTGCTGGAGAGTCATAAGATCACTTTCCACGAGGACGAACTGACTCCCGAGGGGTTAGGACATAACAAAGAACTTCACATCACTATGTAATGTGACGACTACTTCATCACCAGGATTCTGATCGACAGGGAATCCAGTCTCAACATTTGTCCATTGACAACACTCAAGAAATTGGGCAAAGGGTTGTACAAGATAAGAGAGGGGCCGATGAATGTAAAAGATTTTGACGGTTCGTAGAGGTCCACCATCGGCAAAATCAACCTTTGTTTGCAAATGGGGCCTACGTGGTTCGAAGTTAATTTTCAGGTAATAGACATATCAGCATCCTACAACATGTTACTAGGACGACCATGGATATATACTGTTGGGGCCGTGGCATCAACGCAGCATCAGGCAGTGAAATTTGAATGGAACCATCAAGAAGTAATCATCCATGGAGACGGAAGCAGTTCTATTTATGGTCGCCAAACCATCCCGGTAGTTGAAGGTAGAAGAAGGCTGGGTGGAGAAACTTACCACCATATTGAACGAGTCAACGCAATAGACAAAGACAAGTGGTGGGATAGTAAGATCGCAAGCATACTGAACTGGAATGGATACGATCCTGGCAAAGGACTCGGTAAGAATCTTCAGGGGATTTCCAAGCCGATACAGCTCAAGCGCCATGGCACCATCTTCGGTCTGGGATACAAATATACTTGGGAAGAGTTCAAGAACTGGTCGCCACCCTGGCGCGGTCCTTATTACCCATTGGAGCAGCCAATACCACATCTGGAGCATACCTTTCAGCAGGCCGATGTTATATGCAGGTCAGAGGAAGAAGAAGCACTTGCAGCAATGAAGAACCTATTCCTGGAAGAGGATGACATGGATTGTTGCATCATTTTCGAGGAGAAAGGGGAGGAAGGACCTTCCATCCAGGTCGTGAGCAGAGGAGCATCTCTTAAGAACTGGACTATCAGAACAGCCAGGGCCCGACGAGTCCCGGGGTAGCAAGGCTGAACAAGCATTGTTTATTTTTCGTTTGCTAAATGATTTCATTTCTGCATCTTTCATTTCTACAATAAGATCTTCAATGTTCTGAAAATATTTACTCAATTTATCAAAAGCACTTTTATGTTTTTATGAATCGATATTTATTATTATCATTGTTTCTCTATCATTACTTTATCTATATAGCATTACTATTACTTGTCTTGATGAACCAATGACTGTGACATGCAACAAAACAACGCAACAAAAGGACATTGATTCAGAAGAAGAGGATGATAGCATACCTGATTAAATTGTTAAGGAGGTTGAGAATTTTGAGAACAGACCTAAGTCCAACCTGGACGAAATCGAGGTCGTCAACTTAGGAGATTCAGAAACTGTCAAAGAAACTCGCATCAGCATTCATTTGTCACCATCAAAGAAAGAGGAATATACGCAGTTCTTGAAAGAGTATGAAAATATATTTACCTAGTCGTACGATGACGTGACTGGTCTGAGTACATCCATTGTGGCTCACAAATTTCCGACCAATCCAATGTGCCCGCTGGTAAAGCAAAAGCTTAGAAAATTCAAGCTTGATATGAGTTTGAAAATCAAGGAGGAAGTTACCAAGTAGATCAACGCCAAGGTCCTCAGGGTAGTTGAGTATCCAACATGGTTAGCCAACATTGTGCCAGTGTCTAAGAAGGATGTAAAGCTTAGGGTTTGTGTCGACTACCGGGATCTCAACCAGGCCAGTCCGAAGGATGATTTTCCTCTTCCAAACATACACATCCTGATTGACAATTGCACCAAGCATGAACTTCAGTCATTCGTGGATTGCTTCGCTGGTTACCATCAGATCTGGATGGATGAGGAAGATGCTAAGAAAATGTCTTTCATTACGCCGTGGGGAGTTTACTGCTACAAGATGATTCCATTCAGCCTAAAGAATGCTGGGGCCACCTACATGAGGGCTATGACCACTATCTTCCACGATATGATACATAAAGCGATCGAGGTATATGTGGACGATGTCATTATCAAGTCCAGGAAAGCTACCGATCACATAGCAGATTTGAGGAAGTTCTTCAACAGGTTACGGAAATATAATCTAAAATTAAACCCCGCAAAGTGTGCATTCGGGGTTCCTGCTAGGAAATTGCTCGGGTTCATTCTCAGCCGTCGAGGGATATAATTGGATTCGTCAAACGTCAAATACATCAAAGAGTTACCACCGCCAAGGAACAAGAAAGATGTGATGAGTTTCCTAGACCTCCTTAACTACATCAGCTGGTTCATATCTCAATCCATAGTCAACACCGCCAGTCTTGGTACCACCTGAGCCAGGTAGACCTTTACTACTCTACCTCGAAGTATTAGATGGAGCTTTTGGCTGAATTTTGGGGTAGCACAACGAGACGGAGAGAAAAGAGTAGGCCATTTATTATCTAAGTAAGAAGTTCACTCCATACGAGGCTCGGTATTCTCTATTGTAACGTACCTGTTGTGCCCTAACTTGGGTAGCCCATAAGCCGAGGCACTACTTTTGTGCCTAAACAACGTATCTCATATCAAGGATGGATCCCTTGAAGTACATCTTTTAGAAGCCCATGCCCACTAGCAAGCTGGCCAAGTGGCAAATCATGTTGAATGAGTTCGACATTGACTATGTGACTCAGAAAGTAGTCAAGGGACAAGCATTGGCAGACCATCTTGCTGAGAACCCCATGGATGGAGAATACAAACCCTTGAAAATGTATTTTCCCGATGAGGAAGTGTCATTCATTGGAGAAGATATTGCAGAATCCTATGACGGTTGGAGAATGTTCTTCGATGAAGCGGCGAATTTCAAAGTAGTCGGCATTGGAGTTGTCCTGATATCGGAAACTGGTCAACATTATCTGGTATCTGCTAAACTCAAGTTCCCCTGCACCAACAATATGGCGGAATATGAAGCCTGCATCTTAGGGCTCAACATGGCCATTGACCTGAATGTTCAGGAGCTGCTAGTAATTGGTGACTCAGACTTGCTAATACACCAAGTACAAGGAGAATGGGCTACCAAGAATTCCAAGATACTGCCGTATCTGCACCATATGCAGGAATTGCGAAAGAGGTTCACGAAGATAGAATTTCAGCACGTCCCCAGAATTCAGAACGAGTTCGCCGATGAATTGGCCACTATATCATCCATGATACGGCATCCAGATAAGAATTTTATTGATCCCATTCCAGTGAAGGTCCATAGCCAGCCAGCCTACTTTGCCTATGTTTAAGAGGAAGCAGACGGAAAACCATGGTTCCACAACATCAAGGAATACCTAACAAAGGGAGAATACCCAGAGCTTGCAAATCATACCCAGAAACGCACTCTCTGGAGATTGTCCAACAGTTTCTTTCACAGTGGACGAATCCTATACAGGAGAACTCCTGGTTTGGGATTATTGAGATGTGTTGATGAAAAGGAAGCATCCAAACTACTGGAAGAGATACAAATGGGACATGCGGCCCACATATGAATGGTTTCGTCTTGGACAAGAAGATACTCAGGGACGGTTATTTCTAGATGACGATGGAAACAGATTGCATCCAGTATATCTGAAAATGCTACCGATGTTAGGTACATGCAGATATGATAAAGGTACCTCCAAATGAACTCAATGCAACAAGCTCACCTTGGTCATTCGCCGCCTGGGGAATGGACGTAATTGGACCAATCGAGCCTATCGGCTCCAACGGACATAGGTTTATCTTGGTGGCAATTGATTATTTCACTAAATGGGTCGAAGAAGCATCCTACAAAGCAGTGACTAAGAAAGTCGTGGAAGACTTTGTCCGCGACCATATTATTTGTCGGTTCGGAGTTCCGGAATCAATCGTCACCGACAACGGGTCCAATCTCAACAGCGATCTGATGAAAGCCATGTGCGAGACTTTCAAAATCAAGCACAAGAATTCCACTACCTACAGACCTTAGATGAATGGAGCTGTAGAAGCCGCCAACAAGAACATCAAGAAGATATTGAGGAAGATGATAGAAAAACACAAGCAGTGGCACGAGAAGCTATCATTCGCTTTACTGGGATATCGCACCACAGTCCGCACATCAACTGGGGCAACTCCCTACTTGCTGGTCTATGGTACGGAAGCTGTTATTCCTGCCGAAGTGGAGATTCCTTCCTTGAGAATCATACAAGAAGCTGAGCTCAGCGATGTAGAGTGGGTAAAGAGCTGTTATGAGCAACTAGACCTCATAGACGGGAAAAGAATGAATGCAGTATGTCATGGACAACTTTATCAGAATAGAATGACCCGAGCTTTCAACAAAAGGGTTTAGCCAAGACAGTTCACACCAGGGCAGCTAGTGTTAAAGAAGATCTTTCCACATCAAGATGAAGCCAAAGGGAAATTCTCTCCCAACTGGAAAGGTCCATTCATGGTTCACCGAGTATTGACAGGAGGAGCTCTTATACTTGCAGAAATGGACGGAGAAGTCTGGCTGAAGCCAATCAATTCAGATGCTGTCAAGCGCTATTATGTATAATCTTTATGCTTTCCCAATGATGTAAATTGAACTACTCCTGACCTGATTCCAGTTTAAGGGGGGATACGTAGGCAACCCTATGGGTTCGGTCACAATTCAATAAAATTTTCATTTTTCCCCGTTATTGGAAACTGGGGCAGAATTTTAAGGAGGACCCTCAAAATTGTGAAGCAAGTTCAGCCAATTGCCGCATGCGCAACAGTCAAAAGCGTCAACCCATCAAACTGGGGCAGAAATTTGAGGAGGGTCCTAAAAATTCCGTAGCAAGAGAGGTTGCAATGTATTGAGTCGTGTCACAATCATCGGTTCATCTAAACTATTTTAAAATATATGTTTGTATTATATATTTACAAAATCATGCATACTTACTCTTGAAAACAGCTTTGTTTGGAAAACGTTGCCCCAATGATATGAATAGGATCATCAGACCAAGCATAAAAATCAAGCAAAGGCAGCGGGGATACGAACCAACCTTCCCATTTACATAACTCACGATTTTTCTTTGGATGCAGGCACAACGGTTGCAAAAGCCCAAAATTTACTGTCCGCCCAAAGGACAAACATTGTTCAAAGATACGATTCTCAAAGCCATCGCACCTGTCGGCATTCACTATCAGCACAAACAAACACTGCTCCGTAGTCACAATGCTCACGACGATCACAATACCTCAATCTACTACCAGCTAAGAAACTCTATAGTCATTTATTTAATCTTGCATAAGGCTACCTTTCTGCCTTCCACTTGCATAAGGCTACCTTTATGCCTTCTATTTGCATGAGACTAAGCTCTGTCTCCATCTACATGAGGTTAAGCTCTACCTCCATCTGCATAAGGCTACCTTTCTGCCTTCCACTTGCATAAGGCTACCTTTATGCCTTCTATTTGCATGAGACTAAGCTCTGTCTCCATCTACATGAGGTTAAGCTCTACCTCCATCTGCATAAGGCTACCTTTCTGACTTTCTTTTGCATGAGGTTAAGCTCTACCTCCATCTGCATAAGGCTACCTTTCTGCCTTCCGCTTGCATAAGGCTACCTTTCTGCCTTCCCTTTGCATGAGGTTAATGTCACGACCCAAAACCGGTTCAGGTCGTGATGGCACCTAACGGCGAGGTTAGGCAAGACAAC
>ML257965.1:0-11694 GCA_005239495.1 Nicotiana undulata | reverse complement strand
CAGTTTCATCAAATATCAGTAAATAACTTGTACAAAACATCAGATAATATCATACAAAAATTAAAACATGCTCGTGGGTCCTACGACTACCCAACATACAATATAGATGACACGTACGGACTCTCGTCACGTGGTGCGTACGTAGCCCCCTCAACGAGCACAATTAGCAATCAAGAGCCTAGGGGACATTTCCCCCTTACAAAGTTTGGAAAGGAGACTCACCTGGACAAGTGCTCCTCCGGCCAACGGACCAATCAACACGACGCACGAATCCTCCGAATCACCCTCGATGGCTCGCAACTAGCCAAAAGCACATAATTATATCAATTTAGGAAGATTCGAGGAGGATTTATCAAATATTTCCTCAAAAACTTATTCTTGACGTACTTTGGAAATTCAACTCCGAGCTTCAGCGTCCGGAGAATTATAATTCTTGAAAAAACGCGCTATACGTCTCCTAAGGATCAAGATTAACTCAATTAATCATCCCTTAATGGCCCAAAAATCAGAATTCACATTTCATCAAACCCCTCCTTCTTCCCCCAACAATTTCGTATGAATTTCATGAATTAGGAAGAGGGAATTCTCAAAGGACGGAAGAAATTACATGCGGAGGGTCAAGAATTCACTTACCTGAGTTCCTAGGCCAAAATACCCGTTCTGGAGCTCTTGGGGTCGTCAACAATGGAAGAAATGTAATTTTAGGAATGAATTCACGACATGGCCTTTTAAATGGAAGTGCCCAGCAGTTTCCACACCTGCGACTTTGGGTCGCGCCTGCGAAAATTGGCTTAGGCATTGGGGGGATTTTTTGCTCCTGCGGACAATTGTTCGCGACTGAGGAGCCGCGCCTACGAAGAATAGGCCGTTCCTGCGATGGCCTGGGCCCCTGGGGAAGGTCGCGCCTGCGGGCCTTTGTCCGCTCCTGCGGAGCCGCGCCTGCGGAGAGAAGGTCGCCCCTGTGGAAGGAGCCGCACATGCGAGGGGAATTCCGCTGGTGCGAACCTCGCGCCTGTGGCTCATGGACCGCAGGTGCGGTCACACCAGTAAATTCCCACCAGCAGTTCAATTGCTGGTTTTTGACCCCGGTCGGGGTACGGGAGACCCTTGGGCCCACCCGAGCCCTCGACAAATTATACCCACAAGTCCCAAATCACTTGATGGACTTGCTCGAGCTCTCAGAACACTAAAAACATCACTCAAACCAAGAATCACTCTCCAAAACCCCTTAGATCAAACTTAGGATTTCAAGAAAAATTTAAATGGCTCAACAATACGTCGAACGGGTCTATACTGCTCGANCACGAGGTCAAATTCCAGGCTGAATTCCAAATCACATGAAATCCTGATTCCAATTTAGGTGCCGAAATACTCCCGGGTCATCAGAAACCCGAGGCGAACACACTCCCAAGTCCCAAGTCCGGAGCTGCTGGAGCTATCAGAACTCGATTCCAAGGTCGTTTTCTCAAAATGCTGCTCGGAACCAAAATTAGCCAAATAGGCTAGCCTTCAGGAATCAAGTGTTCCTGAACTGGCCAAATAACTTCCGAATCTCGAACTACCTGCCCACACAAGTCATAAGGCACGAGTAGTCACTACGGAAAGAGTCATTCACGGGAACGGAGTCCCAACACACAAAACGACCGGCTGGGTCGTTACATTGGAGTTACTCAAGGATCATGACATCACTATATTATACCACCCAGGGAAGGCCAATGTGGTGGCCGACGCCTTGAGTCGCCGGGCGGAAGAGTTTGGGTAGTTTGGAATATCTTCGTGCAGCTGAGAGGCCCTTAGCCTTGGATGTTCAGTCCTTAGCCAGTCAGTTCGTGAGACTGGATCTTTCTCAAACTCGTCAGGTATTTGCTTGTGTTGTTGCTCGATCTTCTCTTTATGACCGCATTCGGGAGCGCCAATATGATGCCCCAACCTTCTGGCTCTTCAGGATAGAGTACGGCAGGGGGATGCCAGGGATGTGACCATAGGTGATGATGGTGTGATGAGGATGCAGGACCGTATTTGTGTGCCAAACGTAGATGGGCTTCGGGAGTTGATTCTTGAGGAGGCCCATAGCTCACGGTATTCCATCAATCCTGGTACCGCAAAGATGTACCAGGATCTAAGACATCACTATTGGTGGCGAAGGATGAAGAAGGATATATCGGAGTTTGTAGCCAAGTGTCTCAACTGTCAGCAAATCAAATGTGAGAATCAGAGACCGGGAGGATTACTTCAGAAGATTGAGCTTCCAGAGTGGAAGTGGGAGCGAATCACCATCGACTTCGTGGTTGGACTTCCTCGGACCTTGGGGAAGAATGATACTATTTGGGTGATTGTGGACCGGCTGACCAAAGCAGCCCATTTCATTCCAGTGTTGACTACATATTATTCTGAGATGTTGTCCTAGATCTACATTCGGGAGATAGTCTGGTTGCACGGTGTGCCAGTGACCATTATATCAGATCGAGGTCCTCAGTTCACCTCGTACTTCTAGAAAGCCTTGCATAGTGAGTACGGTACCCAGATAGATCTCAGCACATCATTTCACCCTCAGACAAACAGACAGTCCGAGCACACGATTCAGATTCTTGAGGATATGCTCCGTGCCTATGTGATGGATTTTGGAGGGTCATGGGATCTATACTTGCCTCTTGCAGAGTTTGCTTATAATAACAGCTACCAGTCCAGCATTCAGATGGCGTCGTATGAGGCTTTGTATGGTATGCTGTGCAGGTCTCCTGTGGGATGGTTTGAGCCAGGTGAGGCCCAATTTTTGGGTACAGACTTGGTTTAGGATGCCCTGGACAAGGTGAAGGTGATTCAGGAGAGACTTCGCACAGCTCAGTCCAGGCAGAAGAGCTATGCAGATCGGAAGGTTCGTGACTTGGCATTTATAGCTGGTGATCGGGTTTTGCTTCGGGTATCGCCTATGAAGGGCGTCATGAGGTTCGGGAAGAAGGGTAAGCTGAGTCTGAGGTTCATTGTCCCTTTTGAGGTATTGCACCGTGTTGGGGAGGTAGCCTATGAGTTGGCCTTGTCTCCTACCTAGCAGGAGTTCATCCGGTATTCAACGTTTCCATGCTCCGAAAGTATCACGGTGATCCGACTCATATTTTGGATTTCAGCTCAGTCCAGTTGGACAAGGATCTATCATATGTTGAGGAGCCTGTGGCTATATTGGACAGGCAGGTCAGAAAGCTCAGATCGAAGAATATTGCCTCAGTCAAGGTTCAGTGGAGGGGTCATCCGGTAGAGAAGGCAACTTGGGAGACCGAGCAGGATATGCGGAGTCAGTACCCTCATCTTTTCACAGCTTCAAGTATGTTTCTATACTCCTTCGAGGACGAACGATTTTCTTAAAAGGGGGAGAATGTAACGACCCGGTCGGTCGTTTTGAGAGTTAGCACCCCGATCCCCTAATAACTACTTCTCCCATGTCTATTTATGTTATTGTAACTTGTCGAAGCGTTGGGTGGTGAAATTTGGAGTGATTTTGGACACATCGTCCTTAAATGTGGATTTTAGCTTCTAAAATCAGGCCGTAGCTAGAAATGTGTGAAGACGGATCCAGAATGGAATTCCTTCGATTCCGTCAGCTCCGTTGGGTGATTTCGGGGTTATGAGCGTATTCAGAATATGTTTTCGAGGTCTGTTGTGGATTTAGGCTTGAATTGGCGAAACTTAAAATTTCAGCGATTTCGGTCGATAGACAAAATTTTGATATCGGACTCGGAATGGAATTTCAAAAGCGACAGCAGGTCCGTAATGTCATTTATGACCTGTGTGCAAAATTTGAGGTCACTCGGATGAGTTTAGACGTGATTCGGCATCGAATGTGAATTTTAGAAATCTCATAAGTTGCTAGGCTTGAATATATGCATATATGATGATTTTGATGTTAAGAGATGTGTTTTTAAGGCTCGACCAAGGTTGAATGAGGTATTAGGGTTGGTTGGTGGTTTTGGTTGTGGTCCCGGGGGCCTCGGGTGTGTTTCAAGTGCCCAAGCGGGCATTTTTGGCCTAAAAGCCTTTGCTGGTTTTTATGATTTTTCTACAGCAGTTCTTTGTTCTCTGCGATCGCAGGAGTACATCCGCGATCGCATAAGGTAAGTATGGGAAGTCTGCGATTTGTTCTTCATGATCGCACAAGGCCAATCACGATCGCATAGTGAGGGAACCTTGGTCTTCGCGATCGCACTTCACGGCTCACGATCACATAGGAGATTCTAGGTTTGAGGAAGGGTCAGTGTTTGTTCTACGCGGTCGTGTGGCCCCTTACGCGATCACATAGCTCTGGGGGGAGAAGTTCCGCGATCGCAGACCTGTAATTGCGAACGCGATGAAGGGATTCTAGGCGCGTGGTGGAATATTCTTCGCGATCGCGACTATGTGTCTGTGATCGCATAGAAGAAACACCTGGGCAGTCTTTTAAAGACCCAAGTTCGAGGGTTTATGTTATGCTCACCATTTTTGAATTTGAGAGCTCGGGAGAGGTGATTCTTGGAGAATTTTGTACCTGGGCAACTTGGGTAAGTGATTTCTAACCTAATTGGATCAATTTCCATGATTCCTAACTTAAATCTAGCCTTTAAATATTGAATTTGGGTGGAAAATTTGGAAAAATTTGGATGAACTTCATAGACCAAATTATTGGGTTTTGATTGGGTTTTTTACCTCTGAATTTAGAGATTCTTATATGGTTAGACTCGTGAGTGAATGAGCGTCCGGAAAATATAATTTTTACCCGATTCTCAGACGTGGGCCCAGGTGACGTTTTGGGCGAATTTGCTAATTTCGCATATTAGCTTCAAATTAATTAGCTATTTTGATTCCTTAAAGTGTTATTTACATCATGCAATCGAACTTATTAGATTTGGGCCACCCGGAGTCGGATACTCGTGGCAAGAGTGTGGTATTGGGTTGAGTAGCGCATTCGAGGTAAGTGGCTTGCCTAAATATGTGTTGGGGACTTCCCCTTAGGAATTTTATACATATTTTACTATGTGGACGTCGTGTACGTGAGGTGACGAGCGCGTACACGGGTCATTGTTGCTAAAATTCCACTTTTCCTTCCATTGTATAACTTGTTTTCATTCCTAAATTACTGTTTCCTATCTTAAATGAGTAGTTAGGTTAAGATTTAGCATGCCTACCTGTCCTTACGTGATTTCCTCTTATTTGCTACTCATTGCTCCATGTTTAGGTAGTTTTACGTTATTCTTGCCTGTTGTTTTTCTTGAACAATTTAATTAAGTTGTACCCGACATACTTCTGCATTGCATATTTAAATTGGGACAGACTAAGATCCAGCTTTCCCCCTGTACTGCATTGCATATTTAAATCGGGACTACAGACTGAGATCCGGGAGCTTTCCCCCTGTACTGCATAGCATATGTAAATTGGGACTACGGACTGAGATCCGGAAGCTTTACCCCCTGTACTGCATTGCATACTTACAATGGAGATATATATGTTGTGCTGAGCCGATGGCTCTCTTTCTTTATTAATTCTTTCAGTTTCCATTAATTATGCTATCATTGCTCATTTATATTTCACTATTTAGACTTATAACTAATTTGTTTTGAAAACTCAGTAGAGCCTTAACCTGACCTCGTCACTACTTGACTTGGGTTAGGCTTGGCACTTACTGAGTACTGAATGTGGAGTACTCACGCCCTTTCTAGCGCATGTTTTCCCCATGTGCAGATCCAGGTACCAGTACACAGTACCGTGGTTAGGTGCATCATAACAGCTGTTTAGGAGACCGCGAGGTAATTCTGCCACGTCCGCAGAATCTCATGAGTCCCCTTCCACTCTAGTATAGTTATAGAAGATATATATATAGATACAATTTTTCTTTATTCCTTTGTATAGAGCTACAGTAGTACAGAGTTTGTGACTTTGTGACGTTCCGGGTTTTGGGAAAGTAAAAGCTGTAAATTGCCGAGTGGCTAAGTTTTATAGAATTATTTCTTCTTTACTGTTTCTATTATTATTTTGTCTTATTTTCCGCAAACTTTAGGCTTACCTAGTCGTAGAGACTAGGTGTCGTCACGAGACCATTTGGAGGGTAATTCGGGTCGTGACAGACACATTTTACAATTCAAGTCTTTTTCCCTTCTTACTCGTTCAAATAACATTTTCCTTCATATAGAAAGGTACCATCACATAGGGCATTGCACACATAAGGGAGGAGCTCGAGGAATCAGAATCACATTCTTAAATAGCATGTTCACATGGTAAGAGTTCAGAACAATCATGGAACATGAAGCTTTCAACTAAACATATTAAGACATTCAACTCAAGTACGACCAAGTCAGGAACTTACACCAAATAATCGGACATCGGGAGCTCGATTCTAAGAAGAAGAGAGTTAGCCATACATACCTTAATTGAGTATTCTTTAGAGGTTTTAGATGATCCCGATTTTTTGCAACTTCAATCTATTCTAACGATAAAGCAAAATCGAACCCAAAATTAGGAGAATAGTCGTAATTCTAGCTCATTAGGTCATTTTGCCAATCTCTAGGTGTGCATTACCGTTCTTAGGCTTTTTATTAATCATTCTACCGTTCTTCCACCCATTCTTAGTTTACGAACTCCCTCCCATTATAGGAATACATGCATGAAAGAAACTTACCTTCCCCTCACCACATTTACTTCACCAATTATTTCCCTTTCCACTAGACATTTTTAATTTAGAAGATAGGGTATAGGTTCTTACCTTCAATCTATTCTTCAATCCAATGGCCTTCTTGAAAATCCTCATGCATTTAATATGAATGATGAATACTAGTGGATGGATGATCTCTCTCTTTCTAAGAACCCCTTTTTCCTCACTCTACAATATCATAAAATGGCTCAAAATGATGTGGGATATGTATTTTTATCGGAATAGGGTCGGGTCTAAAAATAAGAAAAATGGGTGCCCCATCACAAGTATGCTGCCCAAAAAGTGACCGCAGAAATAGCCTCCAGGAAGTTGAATTTTTTGACCATGTATGTGACCACTATGCAGTCCGCATACCTGTACTGCGGTTGCATAATGCACCGCAGAACTCTTCTCCGCAAAAGTTCAAGCCAGATATGCGATCGATATGCGGCCCGCAAAGCGATTATGCGATTGCATAATTAGGCCACATAACTGGCCTCAAATTTGGCCAGTTTCCTGCTTCACTCTGCCGCCATTATGCGTCTGTAGAGTGATTATGCAGCCGCATACTAGGCCGCAGAAACGCGCAATTCTGAAAAACATTTTCCTCTAAGCCCTAAGGGTACTATTCAATCCAAAAAGTCCGAACTATATAATAACGCAGGAATCTAACTTAGCACCACAAAATCCCGAGTTTTGGATAAGAATATTGCGAGTCCTTACAATAGGCCTTGTATGTATATTTTGTGGGTTTGTCAGATGTGGTAGTTATGATGGCCTTGTCGGCCCAACTTTATATTGATGATTATTAGGTGTTAGTTTCCATTCAGTTTTATATTTTACTTCGCAAATTGTCTTTCAATGTGGCCCCATGGCCAAAGTATGACATTATATGTTCAGAGTCCATTAGTAGCAAGTTGGTACGTAAGGATAGATGAGGCACCGGGTGCCGGTCTCGCCCCCAAGCTCGGGGCGTGACAAACTTTGTATCAGAGTAGTTCTATTCTAGGGAGTCTATAAGTCGTGTCTAGTAGGGTCTTGTTTATGTATGTGTTGTGCACCATATTATATAAGCAGGGGGCTATAGGGCATTTAGGAATTGGTTACCCTTCTTTAAAATCTAAACCATGTTGTAGAACTGAGTTATAGGAAATATGAGTTACACTTACGTGTTAGCGTTTGCATGCACAGATGACGGTGACTAGGAAGGATACAACTAGCCAGAGGAGAGATACAGTAGTTGTTGATACCCAATTTTTCCTAAAAATTATTTTCGAACTTGCAGATTACCTTCAAAATCACTTTTCATAATGAATGGTATTTTTCCATTATTTTTCATATTTTTATCAATTTATTTCCCTATTTATTTAGTATTTTATATTCAATAATCATTTATAAATTGTATTATAACTAATTTCAAAATACTTCCCAGCTCAACACATCATTTTTAATCCTATTAGGATTTAATTATTTCACCAATTAATCAATTTGGCATTATTTAGCTATAATTACACAAATTTTGCAACTATGGTCTAATTGTGCCTTTATGCTATTTTAATTCTATAATTAGTCATTTTTATATTTTAATATTAGCTAATTACCTTAAATTTCATTTACTTAGCATTAATTTTATTTTATATAATTATTAGCTATTTTATTAATTATTTATTTTATTTTTTACGGGTATTTAACTAATGGCCACTTTTTAATTTCAATTGTAACCCCAATTAAACCCAACCCACCAGATTAAATTAACCCAATTAACCCCAGCCCAAATCCAATTCCTACCCGGCCCAACCCCTTGATCAATCTGAGTCGTTGATCAATTTAGATCAACGGCCCAGATTACTTGCTACCATAATTAGATCCAAACTAACCCCCCCGACCCCTCTCATTTTTCACTCGTCTCTCATCTCTCCACTCTCTCTCTCTATCTCTCTGATTCTCTAGAGACTTCCATTCTCTTCCCTTGCTCCGATGAGTCTCTTCATATCCTTCGGCGACCTTTCCACCGGAGGCCGTGGATTCCTCATCCTCAGACCTCCTATGGTCCTTTTACACCGGTATTTGCCATATCTAAGGTCTTCAAGAGACCTAGGTTAATCCTCCTACCCCCTAGGCCCGTGCTCACCATTCTCCGGCCACCTCCGGTTACTTGAGTAAGATCCATGACCTTTGGAGCTTAAACCTATAACATTTTGAGGTTTTTCCTATCCTTCTGGGATTCTCTTTGAAACCCTAAATGCTTAAAACTCCCCGATTCTTTTGGATCTGTGATAGATCTGTGTATATTTTAAGCTATTTCGTTGTTTCTCTCAAAGACTCTCCGAATTTCTCTAAAATGACTCTTCGTTTTTCAACCAGGGTTTCATGACACCTTTTCAGAAATGGTTCTTCTTCGGATTCTTAGTGATTTTTACTGCGTTTGAACGATTCTCTTATGCTTTTCTTATTGTCTGAGTTATTATGCTAAAAAGCCCTAATTTTCTAGGCTGTCTTTTATTACATGCTTATGTGTGTTCGTTTCTTATGAAACTATCCATGTATTCTTTGTGATTCTTGCTTTAACTTGTTACTAGGGTTTTCCATGTTTTACTTTTATCTAAATGTTTTCTTAGGGTTTCTCTAATTTTGTCCAATATGTGTTATTCATCGTTGAATAGGCCTGACTATTCGTTCTATTGACTGTTTACATGATAATCTATACTGATTTTATGTATTCTCCTTAAAACTCTGATACTTTCCTTTATAAACTTTGATTTTGTGTATTTTCCTTATCACTCTTTACTAAATTTGAATTGTTTCCTTATTTGTGTAATACTTTCCCTTGATTTGGTATCGATTCCCTGTGATTGGAATCTCACTCGATATCCTCTTGACTAATTTTCAGACTTGAGTTGTACTCTGTCTTATATTAGGTGCTGTCAATATTTCTCATATACTTTCCTTATTTGGAATATTCTGCATTTAGTCTTCATTATATGCCATATGCTTTACTATTCTGGTAAAAATCAGTTTGTAATTGACCATTTTCCTTGTTTAACATGGATTGTGTCCGTTTGAACTATGACTCCCTAATTAAAGGGAGTCCGGGTCTTTAATTGATTCTGATTAGGTATTCTTCCGATAAGTGTGTTAAATTAGTACTTCTTTCCTTATTTTCCTGCATGTTTCAAACTATAAATGCCTCTACTTTCTCATTAGCATAAGAGAAAAAACTAGATACTTTGTTATACTCTCTCTTGATCACACACACACATTCTACTGTTCTCCTCTTTATTGTTTGCTGTTGCTAGTCTGCTGAAAGCCAAGACTAGCTATTCTACTTGTCTCTTACTCTGTATTTGTTGTCTTCAACTGGTATTTTTCCAATTTATATTTAAGGTCTCCAAAACAACATGTTTCTCTTGTTACTACAATTCATCCTGTTTCTGATCTTCTTTTATTTGTGGTTGTGTTTTCCTACTTGCAACTAATTTGGTATAGTTCTTGGTACCCCTCCCTTTAGCCTCAACATGTGTACTCCCTCTTGTGTGTTTCAATGTCATCCTGTTCATGTCTTCTGTGATCCCTAGTGTGCTACAATTGCATTATATTACTTAAATACATGCTATATCCAAACTGTTTTCTTAAACCTATGTCCTACCCTCTCACAGTATTCCCTTTAATCTTACTCTGTGTTGGTATAAATCCTTGTGACCAATTGTGTTTGTGACTGTTCAGACTCAATCTTAGTCTGTGACACTCTAATGCTAACATGTATTCTAACATGTCCCTATTTGTCCCCAGTTCCCATTACCCTTGTGTGAGGTTTGATATTTGGGTATTAGAGAACCTATTTTGGTTCTATGTTTGGCTTGTTGCTTATGTGATTCCACTATTGTTTTCCAAAAGCTGTTTTATCAAACAACTCTCTTGAAATGTTTCTAAGTAAGTTTCTTTCAACATTGTTTTGTCAAAAACATTTTTAAAACTTATCTCCTGCACTTCACTTTATTCCTAGATCCCTAAGTTCCACCCCCTCCTTGTGAGCACTGCTTTGGGAACCTCTTGAGTTCCCTCTGAACTCTAACACACTGAGGCTGGTATTTCCACACTGCACATGTTTAACTCCTGATTACTAGGTCTGGGTGTGAGCATTGCCCGGGAGCTCCTAAGGTCCTTAGGGATCTTTGACACACCCTGACTATGAAAGGCTATGAAACACCAAAGGCATTGAGGTTCGGAGGATTTGGGCCTATTGAAGGCTCCCTATAGAATAACTTCTTATTTTCCACTTTGTTATGTAATTAATAACTCATGGATTGTAATAACTTGTAAACAACTTATGAGGCTGGATAGTGAAATGAGAGGGGATAACTATGCATGCTTAGTCACTATAAAGGGTAGAAACCATGTTTTAAGCTTTTAATTCCTTATATGCGCAATAGAAATCATGTGTAAGTTCATATCCATGCATTAGAAATCCTGTTCCTTAGGATCCATGTATACTGTTTCAGCATGTTCATCCTCATATCATTTAAAAGATTTTGTGTTAAAATAGGTCAGTAATTGGTGATTTTTCATTGCTTTACACGCTGCCATGTACACCTAGGGATCATGTATTAGGTTTGACAATCTAATAAACAAGTGGTCTCCTGAAACTGCGATGCAATACGAACACTTAGATATCCTGCCTTAGGATAAATGCATCGTTAATAAATAGGTCCTTTTACATATTTTTAAACATGTTCTTATACCGAAACACCATGCATTTAGAATGTCATGTTTAGGTCTTGCATCATTCTGTATTTTCTTTGCATTAGATGTCATGCTTTAGGATTTCATTTGTATTCGCTTGGGCATTGACACGACCCAAAACCGGTCCAGGTCGTGATGGCGCCTAACGGCGAGGTTAGGCAAGCCAACGAACAACAATAACAATGAAAATGCGGAATACAATAACAATATGGGGTAAGGCCGTAGAAACAAGATGAACTACAACTAGGCCCAATACATATACAACCCCGATAACTACAACAAGTGTGTGCCAGGACTAGTGT